>JAZGVS010001251.1:0-10265 GCA_037356235.1 Bacterosira constricta
GTTCCTCTGAGCGTCCCAATTTGTGAAATATTTTATTCATTTGGAATGAATGAAAGAACAGTAGATGCAGCACGAATAGCCATCCGTTTTAGAAGAAATAATGCCTAAGAATTGTATACTATCAAAATCGTTGAGAATGCATAAATTTGACCCTCTCAACTCTGATATTGATAACGGGATCCGTCCTCCCAGTAATAAATTCCATTCGTCCTATACGACCATTGCTTCAAGTATTGGACATGTATAATTCTTCCAAGATGGACGCATAATCGAAGCAACAACCCCTTCAATTTCACTGTACCATCAGGTGTTCGTCAGGCGCGGAAGAGAAAAATCCGAAAGCGAGGATTGTCGGGTGTTGACGAAGAGTTCACAGGCAAGAGAAAGATTGATATCTTTCAAGCCGTAGTTACAGCGATCATCAAGAAACTTGAAGACTTAAGACTAGAGAAATCGGGGAATTTGGGATAATTATAAATTGGGAATTTGAAGTGCATTATATTTAGTTCTGGCACACGTGAATATTCACTTACTGAACTTTTTAGCAATGGCTGTTTGCTCCAATATCACGGAGATGGTGAGCCAAATTCTGTTGGGACACGCGCTCAGTCCCAATGAGGAGTTTATGGAACGTGTCACACAAAATCTAATTAAACCAGACTCTACTCTGAGGTGGTGTCATGCATGTCCCAATTGTATGATTCCATTTCACATTTCACACGAGAAGAGGAAGATGGCTCCAGGAATGATTGTTCAGTTCTCACGAGAAGCTGGTCATTTTGGATCGTTGGAGCTGCCTACCTCCTCTGCATCGGAATCTTTGCTGGGATCAAGGCAGCGTAGTCCTGACGTGGCCAGGGCAGTCATCCTCCGAAATCTCGCCGACTCCATGAAGCACACGGAGGAGTCACGAAGACATGTCATGATGCAGCGTAACATGATCACACCGTCGCAGCAACATGCGATCTCTTAGAACGGCGGCAGCGGCAGCGGCAGCAGCAGCAGCAGCAGCAGCAACTTACCACCCCTCAAGATGTCCAAGGTCAAGGCTCGACGAGATCCCTCTCGCCTCCTCCTCCTCCTATGCACCAGGATGCGTATTCCTACGAGTATCCACGACGTCATGGTCATTCGTATGAACATTATCATCATCCACATGGTGCCATTACCGCTGCGAGATAAATCACCTGGCCAACATCTTCATTCTCGCAATGCAGTCGCCCATCCTGGTGCTAGAGGTGAACCGCATCGTGCCGTGTATCACCTCGAAGAAGCTGCCGATCCATACTACCATATGATCATTATTATGGACATCATCCGCAGCCATTCAATTGAAAACAAAGTTAATGACATTGGTGCGAATCCTTCAGTTATTCACAACAAAGCCCTTGCTACTACTCCCCTGATCATTCGCTCCATGCTCTACAACTACGTGGAGCGAGAGGTGAATATTGTACGACTATCCACATCTAGTTGCGTTGGCATGAAGTTCATTTCGGTTGAGTTCTCGTGTTTCATACTAATTCTGACGTGCGTATGTATGTAGGAGATACCGACCATTAGGCGATTCGATCACAGGATGGCGATGCCGCCAGCCTACCACAAGCTCATCCTCTTGTAGCTTGCTTCTGGGCTTAACTGTTCACCGTGTCTCCATAGTTATCCCAGGTTATCCCATTCGACTCGGGCGGCATCTATTGCAATCATGCCCCCGACAGAAAGCCGGCCTTCTTCAAAAAGAGCATTGATACTCTTCTCAATACTCTACATTATTGTTTTCTCGAATACTTTGCTTATCCACAATGTGTTCACGAGACCTTTCCGGCGATTGCGTGGTCCTGCGTCTCGCTTTTTGGGTATGAACGAGCAAAGGATAGGAAGGGGCTCGGTAAGTGATGATGAGCTTGTGAAGGACAGAATGACGAGAACGACCGCACCAATAGAAAAAAATGGCAACTCGACATTAATTGGGGAAATGACAGATGGAGAAACAATCACGTCAATTCTACTGGGAGAAAAGGCATTCCCAACCGAAAAAGAATCGCATCGTTTACGGTTCCAGCCAGGATTCCTCAACCTCACACAAGCGCAATCACTACATCATTGCTATGCCGATCCAGCTGTCTACATGTTGCATTATCCCAGCAGTTCTCGTCAAGTTACCTCCGTCTCCGACAATTATAATTTGGTGTGCCTCTTGATACCAAAATCAGGTTCCAGCACAGGACGGTGGATCATGAACAATGTACTTGAAGCGAAAGATATAGGCATGGACCCTGAAGGCAATGAGCTCTTTACCAGCTACGAAAATTACACTGTCATCGCGTTTGTAAGAGATCCGCTGTCAAGGTTTCATTCACAATTTGACGAAGTATTCCTACGATATGGACCATGGATGAAGAAAAAAGATGGCAAGGCCTTTCAATATATGAAAAACTTCACGCATATTTATCCCTTCTTGTACGATAATATTACTGAGTGGGAAGATTATCAAAATTCGTTTTGTCCACCTGATTCAATACCTGATAATGTGGAAAATTCCATGCATTGGTGTCGCCGGCAAAAAACTCAGGAGAATGGGACGCTCGCAGTCAGATTTGAAAGATTTGTACAGGAGTATGACGGATTAACTCCATTTGATGTGGTGAGTAATATGACGAGAATGCATTTTTCTGTACCAGCTCAAGTACTTCTTATTCTCAAGTAAAAAATATTCTTTCACGAGTGTGTTTAGCATCTCCATCTGCAGGTTCCACATATTTCCAGTAAGCATAACGGGAGACCGCGCCGAGTGGTAAGTGGAGGTTTTGATTGTATCATGCCATTGACCAGAAAGGGAATTCACAAATCTCTCTGTTTTAATGCAACAGGATGAAATATACAGTGTTGCAAGTACAATTAGTGATTGGAAATACATTGTTGATTGGTATGGGCAATCATTGCCTAAGAATGGGCAGTTCAGAGCACGGTCCGCTCCTCGCCGTGTTAACACATCATTCATCTCGAATAAAACCAAACAAAGGATATGCAAATTGTCCGCTATCGATTATTGCTGCCTTAACATGGAACTGCCTCCAGAATGCAGCGATGAAGAAGTTGAAATTTACTGTTCTCTTGATAAAAACAGAGAAGGTGAATTTCGTATACAACCATGGACCCATCCGCACGAGATTTGATCTGAAGACAGGATTGATATTTATTTGCATTTTGTCCTGCTTAAATTAAATATACTATCCTAACCCATGGAACTTTGTTTCGGAGAATTAATCGTAGCAAATCGATTGCATCTTATCCCGCCACAGTTAACCAATTTCGAAACATTATGCCTGAACCTAAAAACAATAATGCTTTTGCAGGCTTGATTGTATTGGCTTTTGAGGAAAATCTCTGAGTGACAGCCGAAGTATTGTATTAAGAGCAGAGCTAAGAAGTGTGTAGGTACAGCCGCCGCCGAGGTTATGATGTTTACCTACCTAGAGAGAGGGTAGATGTAGTAAGTAGGTACATAAATGTGTTTGGAGCGCTTTTGGCGGGCAGCGGGCAGTGTAGTGGCGGGTGGCGGGCGGGGTTCTCATCCATCTCATACGTACGTAGTTGAAGTGTGTTGAAGTAGGTTGAAGTTCATGTTCCATTTTTCAACTTCACTGCCTCCGCTAGCTCCACCCTCCACCCTCCACCCTCACGCCTTCACGCCTTCTTTCTTCTTCTTCTTCCTCCTCCTCCGTCGAGCCGCATTATCATTCATTCGTCCTCCTCCGCACTCTTCAGTCTGTCAGCGCTGGGCTCTTTGGGATACTTTCATTCACATTAATCTTGTGTGTCCACACGTCGTGTTATTCTACCATTCCTCTCCCCAGCATGTTCAAGGTCAAGGGCCTCAGCGTTTGCATCTCACTCGTTGGAGCATGCATCCTTTTAGGACTAATCAAAAGCTCGGATGCCTTTGCACCTACGCCATCATGTCGAACTAGGAAAATCATTCCTTTGCTCGCCACAAAAGATCCCCTACAGCTTACCAATAATCTAAGTCCTGCCCAAATTGCAAATCTCGCCACAGTACCGAGCCACAGCGAATCCAAATCTGGAACATGGAGCGAATCAATCTCAGCTGATGAAACATTCACTCGATTCATAGTGGAAGGAGAAGGATCCATTACATTGACGGGTGCCAATGGTGAAGCGACTCGACGACGCATTAGTCCTGGCTCTTTGGTAGAAGTCACGGGGGATGGAGGAGAGAGCCAACTGGTATGGGATGTGGATGACGAATTGGTTGTTTTGTACAGTGGTGATTGGTTTGGTGATCAGCAAAAAGTGGCGATTGCTTTGTTTGGAGTGTTGGCTCTAGCTGGTGGATTGGCATTTTTACAATGATGCATATTCACTAAATAATTGGGAATGAGATGTTGTGAGGACTAGTGTTTTTTTTTCCCTTTGAGAGGAATGGATGATAGTCGAGTTAATTAGTAAAATGAGTGCACCATACATACAATACATCTAAGAATGAATGATAGGACGAAGCGAAGGGCGAACATATTCATGTGCAGTTTATTTCCTTTTTGTTAAGTATTTTATCGATTCTTTTTCTTTTTTTCTTCGTATCAATCCATGCAGATGTATTACTTATCCATACACGCCCCTAGCATCTTCTACAACTCCATTCATCATAATCAGTATCGTATCTCATGTCATAGAAGGAATAGGAACTGAGGTTGTACACAGTTCCTGATAAGCCTTCTCCAAACACCAGGCGACATCAGCAAAACTTACAACCAGAACATTCTTTCCGTCTCTAGATGTGAGGACAATTTTCTCTTCATCAGCAGCATCAAGTTTGTTAAGAGAAGAGACTACATGTCCAAGGTCAATGACAGGCCTACCAGCCCCATCTGCTTGATGGAAAACTGTACCACATAAAAGAAAATATTGTAAACTAGCTCACCATGAAACGAGAATGAAAACACACACGGGCTAACATACTACTCACCAAAATCTCGGAACAACTTAAGAATATAACAGTCCCCCGACTCGCTCCAATTCTTATCAATCCCAAACTCCGGCCTCTCATTCACAAACGCCAACTTCAAAAGTAACCTCATTGCCCTCCCCGACTCATAAATACCCGCCAACGCCCCATGCATTTCATCAATACACCCATGTGCCTCATCCAGTTCATCAAATGCCCTCATGGCCATACTCCCCGCAATTCCACGTATGCTACTGGGGGGAGCATTGGGATTCAACAAAGAGTGCACCAACACATACATCTCCCGACTGTAATTCTGCTGCACAAATTGAAAGTACTCCATCAATATCTGCGCCTGCTGCTGCACGGTATTGTTACGATAGATATCATTGGCATTGATTTCGGTGCCGGTTGTCATGGAGAGTAAAATGCAGCCCAACGCACGCATATCGGCACTCTGCAGCTCTTCCAACCCCTTTCGCGCCTCGAATTCCAAAATGTCAACAATTCCAATGCAATTAATTCTCTGGTAGAGGATATGTGGTGAGTAAGATTTTGCATACAGGGGAATATCAAAAATTGAAGCATAATTCTTCTTCTTACCAATCGTAATTTTGGCAATCCATACGGACCTCCCGAGGATGAGGTGGCAGACATGATGTTTTCTTGTGTACACAAAATGTGATTCAATTGCAATGACCTCACGGCCAGATTATTCCCATGCACTGCCCGAATGGCCGAAACCAACTGGACGAGACAGCTCCAAATCAACGATTCTGGCAACGGCACTCCTCCTCCTCCCTGTCCCTGCTGCCCATGATTAAAGAATCGCTCCCTCAAAGTCACCGCCCCCGCATGATATTGATGCACGAAGAACACCGCCCTCTGGCTCAAGAAACATTTATACCACCGCACCACTCCCGGATGATCAAACCCTCCATTGCTGACGGTATTTTTCTCCCTACCGGATGCATTCGATAGCCATTGATGCATGACTGTTTGGGCAATTTTGTGGGATACGCACCGTACCGAGTCTATTCGTCGTAGGCAGTATAAATTCCCGTCGGTGGCGGACGTAACTCGGAATAATGACGAGGGATATCCGAATGACGAGCGTTGTTGCGTGATTGTATTGGTGTTAGTATTGGGGTCGTTCTCGTGTCGATTGTCCAAACAATACGCACGGCAGAACGAGGGGGGTACCGCCTTATGTCGTGGATCATTCGGGTCCATTTCACATGCCGATTGGAGGGATAGCTCACGATGGTGATGGTATTCTTCCATGGGTAGTGATAGGGCATTGCTTAATGTTGCCCGGCGGGGAGTTCTGTGTTGTTGATTATTATGGGAGGGGATTGTGGTGTTGGTGTGAGATGTGTTATCGTTGAGACTGGATTGTGCCGCAGATGGATGGTGGGGGTGGCGAGTGGATTCCCAGTTGGGGGACTTGGCGTTTCCGAAGTAATGGGTGCCGTTGACATCGATGGCTTGAGAAGGTGCCTCTGTCTCTAACCATCCACGATACGGGTGAAGTGATATGTAGGCTCAAAGCATTAGGAACACAAAACTGATGATATTATAATAGGTGTAAGTTCATCATAATAGCTCTTACCTCCCAAAGATAACTGACCAGGCATTGAACTCTTCCAACCCACACCACTCCCTGCACTGCCAGTGCTGCTTTGTCTCGCTGCGGCGGTAGAGGAGCCGGAAGAAGAAAGAGACGACGCTTTGGGGGCGAATCCCTGTCCTGGTCGCCATTCTTTCGCGGTCATGGAGAGACCTCCAACATCGTCGGTTATTTCATCCATGGTGATGAATGATAGTTGTTGCTATCGACGAGATTTTGTTGTGCTCTGGCTGATATTGTCTCTATCTGCGTAGCACCACTGCCGTTTTTGATTCCGCCGTTGCCATGGTCGAGAACAAAAAATGTTAACCATCATGTTCATGTCAAGAAAATTTGGCTCTGATCCGGCATAATTAGGGCGCGCCCGCCTACGGGGGGATTCTTGGCTGCTAGATATTATCTAGATAATCAACTGACATACGCACTCAGAAAGAGGGCTAACGGGTGAATTATCCCATCTGAAGAGGAGCCCGCCCCCCAATCCGAAACGGGCGCGGCAATTCTCTCTTCTGAAAAGGAATATCTTTGGGGTACTGATCGTAAATAGTAATGCCTCGCGGGTGTGTTTGTACCCTAATAGTTCTTCCCCTGGGGTACGTGTTCACCCCCGCTTCATACGCGGATCTTTTCTTTATTGCAGTTCCCGCCACGCACAGCCACGCAAAAACACGCGGACCCCTGACACAAACCAGGCAGAACGACACAGAAGCACACGCAGACGAGATGATTGAAGCCCAATCCAAGCGAATGCAAAATGCGAAGAAAATGAATATTCTGAATATGCAACAACTTCTTGTTCTTGGTAATAATTGATACAGCAACGTGATAAGAATGCCATTGAGATAGAGGAGAGTAGAGGGCCGTCTTTGTATTCCAGCAGTAGCAGATACAATTAGAACACCGTGTAAACATACCTACGCGATAACCTCATAACAACACAGTGTCCAACCGATATCGCCATCGGCTCATAATATTATGACAGCAAGCGGCAAGGTTCCAGTATCATTATTTATCAACATGGCGGCATCAAAATCAAAAGCAGTAGTCCTCTCTGCTCTTCTACTATGCAGTCTTTCAGGGATGGTGGTTGGATTGGCACCTCCTTCACCTACATTGCGAAGTGTTGTACCGCTATCTACGCGGTGCTCGAGGATGAACCATCTATCCATGGCAGCGAGTAGTAATGTAGATTGCAATAATGGCAGTTTAGAGCCATTTAGGAAAGGGGTGCGGCAACGGCTTTCAAGCAAACTATCACACATGATGGGCAGAAGAAATAACGAACGAATGTCGACAGATATGGAATTATCATCATCGCTATTTGCCACCAAGCGTCCTTCCTCCAAAAGAAAGACGCCCACGCTATTCCAAACAATTCCAACACTGGCATTTTTACTCCTGCGACAAATATCTCTCACCCCTACTCCCGCATGGGCAGCAGCAGCATCATCCGTATTTCCACAATCTCCCGCCTACGGCATTGGCAAACGAAGAATTCTATCATTCCTCCAGTCCATGCTTCAATCCACAATGACATCTCTACGCAAACTAAACAAGGCAAGAGTGAAACAAGTGATAAACATTGCCCTATCCATTTGGATCTTTGCGAATCTCATTGAAGGTTACAGGGCACATCAAAGGCAAAAGATGGATGCCACATCGGAATGGGGACGGTATGCCGATTATCCATCCGCTCGAGGGTTGGCATTAACGGTATTAATGATGAGATTGACACCGTATGTTGCATTTCCTGGAATTATTGAAAAGATTTCAGGAAAGAGTAAGGACGGTGATGATTACAATGGGTACAATACCAAGGAAGAGTATGAATCCTCCAAGGCCCACCAATTGCGCAAGACGGGTGGACAATTGTTTGCCGATGGACTCCTCCGTCTGGGACCGTTGTATATCAAAATTGGACAAATCTTATCGTGTCGTGAAAATCTCTTTCCGGACGAATGGATTACAGCTATGGAAAAGTTGCAAGATCGCGTACCTGCCAAATCTGGAAAGGAAGCATGGCAGTTGCTATATGATGCTTGCCCTGGTGGCAAAACAGGGTTTCATCAAAAGTTTACCGAGTTTGACGATATTCCATTGGCAGCGGCCAGCTTGGGCCAGGTTCACAAGGCACGACTACGTGACTCTGGGGAACGGGTGGCCATCAAAATCCAACGATCGCGACTACGCGACATATACGATAAAGACCTAGCATTGATGAAGAAGATTGCCAAGGTTGCCGACTCCATCGGCAAGGTGGGCCAGGTTGGCGGTATCGAACAGAGTTGGGAAGGAATTTTCAACGATGCCGAGACGATATTGTATCGCGAGATTGATTATCGAGATGAGGCTGAGAATGCTATTCGTTTTGCCAATGATTTTGGTATTGGGATTGGAGGCGTGGCTATTGATAGTACGGCGCGGGGTGTGGATGGGAAAAGGTTGCCAAGCGCGGCTGAATGGTTGAGGACTCCGTTTACTTATGGTGATTTGAGCAGTGAGAAATTTTTGGTGATGGAATATGTTCCCAGGTAAGTGATTTCTCAAATCTATTGTTTCATTGATGCCATGCTACTTCCAGGTTCTTTATCTGACGTGGTGCTTTTTCTTGCTTGAACAGTATCAAGGTGACCAATGATGCCAAATTGAATGAGGCTGGAGTCACTGTTGAGGACCGAGAGTACCTCGCGGAGGCACTAGCGCACTCCTATCTGAGACAGTTTTGTTCGAATAGGTTCTTCTCAACTGATCCCCACCCAGGAAATCTAGGTATAGAAGCATTCGAGGATGGCCGAGCGCCTAGAATGGTATTTTACGACTTTGGCCAAGCGTGTTCTCTTTCTGATGATCAAGCGGGCGGGATTTTGGAAGTTATTGAATCCATCATTGACTCGGATGCTAAAAAGTCAGTGGCAGCATTCAGTAGAATGGGAGTGCTCAAAGTCGGCATTGTCTTTGAGCACTCCCATTCTACTGNATGCCGACTTTGAAAAGGTACAAAAAAAATGTCAGCAAAACTATGACACTGGAAAGCTCAAGGTGAAAAAGAGGAAACAACGAAGGGGTGCCAAGTATAGCCGAAATGCTCAGCAACTGTCGGATGCAGATACTGGTAGTTCTGAATTGGAAACGAGATTGGAAGTGGCTAGAAAAACATCAAACACATCACAAACTGAAGAAGTTAAGGATGCCGAAGTCATGGAATACTTTACGCTGCAATCGGAATATGCCTTTGTGGCTCGGGCTCTCAGTCAGATGGATGGAGTGGGAAAATCATTAGATGATGAGTTTGATTTCATATCTGCATCAGCTCCATATCTAGTAGAAGTCAAGGGTACTGGACGTTATTTGATAGACGAGGCAAAAAAGAAATTGAAATTTGTGTATGACCCTGATGATGGAATTTTGGCAAAGGAAATGGCTCTGTTTAAGAAGTTTGGGTTTGATCCAGCTGAAACCACAACTAATAGTAGGAAATGATGTGCATTGATTTGCATCTGTAAAAGTGAATCCAGACTTGGGTATTAGTATTTTGTATCATTCAATGAGACTACATTGCCTACCTTAAGTATTGTTTTAAAGCGAAATCAGACTATATCTATCTCGCTGTAGCTGTCTGCTTAAATTAAATATACTATCCTAACCCATGGAACTTCATGGCGTAGTATA
>JAZGVS010001252.1:0-10250 GCA_037356235.1 Bacterosira constricta
GAAAGACTGCAGAGCGCTTTTTGGAGCCTATGTTGAAGCCAGCAGAGATGCTGACATCACCAACACAATGGCTGAAAGGACACACAGTTGTATATCTCTCGGGCCATCGGGCAATCTCCAAGGCTCTCTTAAGTGTTTCGACCTTATCACAGGGAAAGTGATAGTGCGGCGTACATTTCGAGTCCTCCCAATTCCAGATAGAATCCTCAAGCTTGTGAACAGGTGGGGAAAGACATCACGTTCTGAACAGTATGGGAACAAGTTAGAATTCCTCAATCGCCATAAAGCCAAGTACGATTGGGACAACGAAGACATTGCAGAAATCGAGGGTATTATTGAACCTCAACCATCCAGCACAGCGCACCCAGGTATCCTAGCGGAAATTCCAGGAGTGGAACTTGAAGCGGATGATGAAGACCTCAACACCACCACGACCCAACTGGATGTGGCACCTAAACCTGACCTAGCTACGCGAGCAGCAGCTGCACGCGCGAATGCTAATCTTGCACAGAACCCAGGAGTGGACCGGAGCAAGATCACAGGAGTGGAAAAGAAGAAGAAGAAGACAGAGATAATCGTGATTGACGATGATAGTAGCGACGAAGAAGACGGCTACGGCACCGATGACACTGAGGCGGGAATGCCCAAGCTGTTCAAGCGAGAATATGACTCTGACAGCAGTGATGACAAAGACAAAGATGATGATGATGATGACGATGACGTAGGTCCCCAAGAGAAAGAGGTTGAGATCGAGGCCGATAGTGGCTTGCTCCCTAAAACTCCAGCATTAGGGCGAGGCCAACAATCCAGATCACAAAGGACCCACTATGTACCTCATTCAACTGAGTTCGTAGGAAACAATATGGGGCATTTCCAGGGCATGGGAGCTCTGAAGCGAGCCTACAGAGGCTACAAGTATCACCTCAAGCATGGGGTGTTAAGTATGAACCTGAAGGAAATCCCAGGAGTGGAGGCGCCACAGAAGTATACTGATGGGGTCATACACTTAAACCTCGACCAAGACCACCAAGAGAGACCTATGAAACAGGGTGACATAGATGAGCATATCATAGGCCTAATCATGGCTCACTAGTACACCTTGAAGAAAGGCATAGAATTGTTTGGTGAGAAGGACGAAGAGGCTACCGTGAAGGAACTCAAGTATGATAGATCAGTGTCCCAAACAGTTCATCGTGTATCAACTTCAACTCCTCCAGCCAAATAATTGCAGCATTAAAATTCAAATATTTCAATAGCCAATGCAAACCAACGCAGCAGATATTTTCCATATTCATATCCTGCAGCATCGAACACTGTCCGCCCAGATAAAAAGCAAAAGTGGGCCGATATTTCTAACACTACAGATGGCCTCAATCAATCTCGCAACATCAACCATCTTCAAACATTAGTTCACGAGCTTTACCAACTGCCTAAGCCACATTCTGTTAGAAGCTTTTGTACATCCAATTATTACCGTCAGGATGCTCATTTGCGCCTGCAGCGATTCCTACAAAAAAATCAGGACTTGGAGGAAATCAAACTACTGAATAAAGTATTAGACAGATCAACGCGTGCTACTGTCGCTTTCCAAGCAGAGATTGATACAATCATGGCCCAATCTACACATCTCCAAGATTCTGTATTGCTGAGAGAGTTAGAACCGCTCCAAGGAGAGACGGTATCTAAGAAAGCTAGATCCGACGTACAAAACATTGCTGATGTGCCTCTCACTGCGCATGTCGGTCCAGATTCGCCGTATTGGGAATCGACAGATGCCCAGGTCTTGTTCAATGTTGTATCTCCCGAAGAGGGGCAAAGTGATGACACTAGAGTCATCATTAAGGAGCGCATCCGTCGTTTGAGGGATGCTGTTATGAAACCTCGTGGTTGGAGGGAAGTGGTACACGGAAAGAACAGATACAAGGATATCTGTACAGATAATGATGTGCATTGGGTGAAAGTGAAATGCACATACCTTTCAGTTGCGTTGGAGCTTGCCTTGGAGAATATGCCAAGGCTGACCTGGGAGGAATGCTGTGAGGCGGCCATTGAACAAATCAACAGTATTGGCTTTGCTCACATCACTCGTTCTCGCACAATACGCGAATGGCACTACAAGTTTCGTATCCAAGATGAGATGTTGGCCAATCCTGCTATTATCAAAGATGGCAAGGCTGCAAAGTTACCTCCATTTTTGGAAATGAACCCTGATGCTAAAGATGCAATACTCTCGTATGCAAAAGAGAAGCTTCACGAACTAAGTGCCGAGTTATTACATTCATACATCCATGCAGAAGTTCTGCCAAATACAGCCAAATGCAGGACAGACGAGTTAAAACAAGAGATGAAGGACCAGGGAGGATTCACACCTGAGCAAGTTGAAAATGCTGAATGCACAGTTGAAGAGTTGCTCAGAAACAGCCAACTCCAGAAACTCACTTTGGAAACTATTTATCGATGGATGCATGCTCTAGGATTCAAGTATGAGACTAGAAAGAAACACTTTTATGTTGATTGCCACAATAAGCCCGAAGTTGTTGCATATCGGGATAATAATTGGACGCCTCGCTATTTAGCACGGGAGCTTCGTATGCATAGGTGGATTATATTGCCTTTGGATGAGGTCAATGATATGATTAAGACGGGTGATATTGGCAAAGACCAGGGACATCGTTATAAAGATGACGCAGGCGATGATTACGTCGAGTTCCATGTTGACGACCACGACACATTCCTCGAGCGAGGAGGAAAGCTTCATAAATTTGGAGGACTGCTCAGTGTCCGAATGCCATCAGATGTTTTGCCTATTATACTGCTTGGACAAGATGAAGCTATTTTTAAGCAATTTCTCAGCTGGTGGAAGGCCTGGTCTGGTCCTGGAGGATTGAAAGCATTATGGCCAAAGGATGACGGACTTGCAGTCATGATTTCAGCCATCGTCAGCCGTGAGTTTGGCTTTGGAGTTGAATGGTCAGGAGCTCTGATGAAAAAGGTCAATGATTTCCGCCGGGGGAAAAAGTACAGCGATCAAGTGGCAGCAGTCAAGGTGAATGGTGTCGCCGAAAAGAAAGATCTAACATCTACTCCCTTTGTAATTGAATTTGAACATGGTGCAAATAATGAAGGATATTGGAGATACGACCATATGGTGATGCAGATTGAAGATTGTACGGATGTGCTGAAGGTGATGATGGAGGATTGGCCAACACAGTATGAATTTGTTTTCATGCTTGATCACTCCCAAAACCACAACAAGCACAAGGAAGATGGACTCAATGCAAAGTCGATGAACAAAGGCTTTGGCGGGGCCCAACCAAAAATGCATGATACCAAGCTTGAGGATGAAGGTTGTGTGGGTCCTTATCCAAGCACAATCAATTCCTTTTACCAGGAGAAGACTTCTCGTGAAAGCAACAGTGATAGTTCTGCTGACGACCCTTTCAAAAATTATCGCGTACCAGGGCTAGATGAAACACCACTCAAGTTGGACAGTGTACAATCCCTTGTCTACCGTGAAACTGATCCTGGTCCATTTTACTTGACAGAAGACGAGCGGAAGGAGCAAAAGTATCCGCGGCCGACAGGTGAGATGGTGAGTAAAAAGAAGACAGTGAACGAGCTGAGAGCTGCACTTGAAGCAAAGGGAGTAAAAGAAAAAGGATCTTTGAAAAAGCTGCAGGGACTTGCTTCGGCTGCTGGAATTGCGCACGACAAGACTTTCGAGAAGGTACTACCAGGATGGGACAATCAACCAAAGGGTTTGCTCCAAGTTTCCTTTGAGCGTGGCAAAATTGATCCAGCAAAGTATGATCCCCGCAATGAAGGTCGCATTTCCAAGTACTGCTACTATACAGTGGATGGGAAGAAGGACAAATTTGGCAATCGTATTGAAGATTCAAGCATCCGAAGGATTATGGAGAAGATGCCTGATTTTGTTGGCGAAGAAACTCTTTTACAACACCATGCTAAGCAGATGGGTGCATTTGTCGATCATTCACCGAAAGCACATCCTGAAGTGGCAGGTGAAGGAATTGAGTACGACTGGGGCTTCTCCAAATTAATTTACCGCAGACATCCTCTAGAGCAAAAGAAGAACAAGGCCAAGTTCCGTGTGCTGGTCAAAAAGTGCATATCAAGAGATACAATTACGATTGTGCATAGGAGAAAGTTTGCAAGACGTGCAAGGCAATACATCATAGCTTACCAAGCTTTTGCAAAACAGAGTGCGATCAACAAGAGTACACAGGGCACTGGATCAGATGATGGAGTAATGGATCCTGAAATGTCCGCCAGCTTGATCGAGAAGGTGGTCAAAGTATACAAGACTCACCGGAGTACACAAGACCAGGAGAAAGGATTCCTGACAAAAATTATCAATTTGATGACTAACTATGTATATAATTGAATTATCATTTTGATTAAACAAATACTGAAAGCCTAACTGCATGGTATACTTGCATCGTGCCATAGCCTATTACCAAACTTAAATACGATGAAAATATCTTCTACTTGCTCTCTACTGCATACTGCATCACCCCCCCCAAAGCAATTTATTACACCGCCCAATGTGACGCTGAACTATTATTTGTTGCATGATCGGCACAAGCAAGATAGATTGTACCCATAGTCAAAACACAAAAATTCACCCTCTTTAATATCCCGCAAAGCAACAAGCCAAGCAGTCTCTTGGCCTTTGACACTCCTCTTTACCAACATGCAGTTTGATGGATTGTTGCTACAAGATTGATTTATGTAGCGGGTGTTGTTACCCTGTAATCTAGCATCTATCCAGGCTCGTCCAACTTGCATGATGTATAGGCTGTTGCTGTTTGTTTGCTTTGTTCGGCGTATACCAACATAAGGACCAATGACTGCCCGTGCTTTTATTGGGGAAAGGGCTTTTAGACCTAACCCCATGTCATCTTCTTTGCTTGGAACGCAATCGAGAAGAGCCCACGAAGATCGCACTGCCCATCTATTTCCGCATTCCCCCCCAACATTGCATGTGTGAATGTCACATTCTGCATTGGAAACAGCATTCAGACAGCCTTCGTCACATTTAGTGGTACACTTACATTTTTCGTGTTCCTCTTCCTGGTACTCTTTTATCCCAGCCTTGCTGAATTGTTTGTCCATGAACTCTTCAAAGCTCACGTATTTGTATCTATCGTATTCTGCTTTAAAGGAAGATGTGATTGCTTTCGTCTCCTCAGGAGATGGGCGCTTTGGATTTGCTTTGACGAAGACTTTCGCATCATCCTTTTTCGCCGTAAAATATTCTAGGCGCAATGCTGCCTTCCGTTCAGTCTTCCTCCCAGGATCATCCAAATATCGGCGCTTCCAATATGCTTGGTTGTACTCTTTTCTCTTTTGCTTTTGTTTTACCACCGCTCGGGCTAGACATCTCTCCTCCCGCTCCTTTTGCTGATCTTTTGATGCTGCGCCACACTTGGCGTCGTTCTTCTTCTTCTTCTTCTTCGGCGGCATATTTTCTACCACAGACACAAACCACAGTTGATGAGATTTGAGATTGCTCTTGTTTGTTGTTTGTTGGCTGGCGAGTTGGGGGATTGGCGTGGGAATGGGAAGGCTTGGTGGTTGGTGGCTGGCATCGTCGTTGGACGTTGGAATGGGGATGGAAAATGGGAAGGAGGACGGTCCCTTGCGAAATTAATCAGCAAAATGGCATGTATCTACCAACGGAATTAGTATATCTTTTAGCGCGAGAATGAGCTTAGCAATAGTTAGCAACTGTTAGCAATCATCGATCCATTCTCATCGATCCATCCGACGCCGACGTGGATCCATCGACCATCGATACGCAATGGCAATGATCAATGATCAATCCAAGATCCAAGATGCATTATGCATTTATTGCCATCATCCATGATGCATCATTTCATATAAAAGACAGACCATCGTCGTCAACTGTTCTCATAAGTAGCGCAGCAATAACAAAATGCTCTCGAGGCAGACGAGGAGCAAGGTCGCAAATGCATTGCATCCATCCAATGATACTAATGCTAATGCCAACAACAAACCATCATCAGCACCTACTCCCGACATCATCACATCTATTTCATCATCAAATATCCCAAGCAATTGTTCGACCATGACCATGAAAGACCATGAATCATGAATAGCACTGTTGGTAGAGCGCCCATACAACAATCGACTCACGACCGCGGCAGTAGGCTCCACTATCATCCAACCAAAACAATGGACACCACCAACAACGACGAACATGACACTTCCGAAGCCCCATCCATCCAACCAATCGCCCCATCGGCCATCCAAAGAATCGTGGCAGGACAGGCCGTCACAGATCTGAGCAGCGCTGTGAAGGAGTTGGTGGACAATGCGATTGATGCGGGTGCTGGCAGGATTTGTAGTGAGTATCATTTCTTGGTTTTGAGAGTAAACTGTATGTTAGCATTCGCGTGGGACGCAATTGTTGCTCATTTTACATCTCCCATTTTACATCACGTACGAACAGTAAAGCTTCATGATCAAGGATTGGAAGCCATCGAAGTGTCCGACAACGGCAGCGGCGTACCAACCTCCTCTCGTCCATTGATGGCAATGAAACATGCCACGAGCAAACTACGCAATTTTGATGATCTCTATCGGAATACGAATCAAAATGCAGACGACAATGACGATGATGATGGCTCCCAGACAGCTAATGACTGTGCGCCCACCCTAGGCTTTCGAGGAGAAGCTCTCTTCTGCCTAGCGAACCTTTCCCGATCACTTGTCGTTTCGACTAAAAGTGCAGACGATCAACTAGGAGAACAATTCACATTTGACACCGATAGAACATTGGCAACCAGCTCGATCAAAAAGGTGCCTCGTCAAGTGGGGACAATGGTGATGGTGAATGGTTTGTTTGAAAGTTTGCCCGTGCGGAGGGTGGATATGTGTAAGAGGATTAAGGGGCAGAGTATGAAGTTGGTGAAGATGATGCAGGGTTGTAAGTGTGCTTTACTTGTGGTTGTTTGTGTACCTACCTACTGATGATATATGCTTTCTAACTTCTTTTGATCTGACTATGCTTTCTGATCTATCCTGACTCTCACATCCACAACAAACAATAGATGCCATCTTATGCCTGGGCACCCAATTCAATCTCACAGAGATCAGTTCCAAAACCAGTAAGAAGAAGAAATCCAAATCCAAAGTAACACTTGCCACAAGCGAATCATGCAATACTTTGGAGGCACGCACGGCATCCATTTTGGGACCCAAGTTTCTTGCAGGCTTGACTCGTATTGAAGTTAATTTATCAGATGCTGTCTTAGCATCCTCCTCGGAGACAACTATGAATGATAACACCAACAAGGATGAAAGCAATAAATGGAAAATGACCGGTTTGGTATCTCATGCACCCTCACCACTACATCCCTCCAAAGCAAGAGACTTGCAATTCTTCAGTATCAATAACCGCCCCGTCGATCTTCCATCCGTATCTCGCGCTCTGGGCGATGCCTGGCGACTGTTCGATCCCACCGCCGAAAGCTCCAGACGCCAAAAGCCCGCTTGTATATTGGCATTTACTCTCCCGAACAACATTTACGATGTGAATTTATCACCGGATAAGCGTGAGGTCATGTTTACGGAGGAGGTGGCCATGTCGGAGTTGATGAAGGAGGGGTTGATGGCGTTGTGGTCTGGTCAGTGCGAGGGGAAGTTTGCGCCGAATGAGGTTGAGAATCGTAGTAATAGTGTGAAGAAAGGGCGGGGTGCTAGGGATAGTGAGGCGAAGAGTGGTGATGATGTGGAAGAGATGGAGTTGGATGTGGAAACAAACAAATCAAAGCCTAGTTTGGACGAGAATGAGAAAGAAGAGACTTCTGCAGAAGTGATAGGCAATGCAATTGATGATGTGACGCCTAAGCCAGGGAGAATGAGCACAGCATTTGACCATGGCGCAGACAATGGCTCACTAGTGACACCACCGCTAGATTCGGAGGGTAGCCCGGCAGATCGAGCCAATGCGTCAGGGCCAGTGCTACAAGAAGAAAACAAAACTGAACGCAATGGAGAATCGCCAATTTCTGTAGAGAACACATTCCGGCCAAAAGAGACAACGGCAATGCAGGAGAACGACTCTATATCTCAGCAGGAAGAAGTGGCACACACAAATCACGGCAGTAATAGGGAACAATCTAGTAGAGAATGGGATCAAATGCAGTTACCCGAACGAGCGAGAGAAGGAGACCGGCGAGGATGGGAACAGATGCAGCTAAACTTTCAACGAGTTGAAAAGAAGCAACTGCAGCAGGAAATTGATTGCATGCTCGAGGACGGTGAGGACCGGGGAGTGGGCAACTCTCAGCCTAGAGGAATGACAGGGCAGTGTGCGTCGACGAAATGGCCAGGTGCTAACTCTGAACGAACCACGGCCGACAAATCACCCACCAGCAACACTTCAGCTACCGATGTACCCGTAACTCGTAGGCAACCAAAGCGTCAGAAACGAAAGAAGCAAGATGTTGCTTCCTTCTTAGATAGCTTTAAATTCGGCGCGACAAAGCCTGCTGCTGACACACAAGACTCATATAGCAAGAGTCAGAGTGATAGCAAAGAATCGGAAACTGAAGAGACAATTAATGTGCATGAGGTCGCTGATAACACCAGAAGACCATCTCGGAAAGAGAACAATAATAGAGTCGATCCTAAGATGAATGCTAGCAGGATTGTTGTAGGAAGGAGAATGATAACACAGAAGCGCCCTCGGGCATCTTTGCGCAAGAGTCGGGGAGATGAATCAAATCCGTCATCCTCTAGAGCTCACTCAGTGAAAGAAAGAGATAATGACCGTCAAAACGATACAGAGCCTGAAAGTAGAACAGCGCCACCTGCTGAAGCTGTATGGAGCTCCTTCTCTGGGACACACAATGTCATAGCTCAATCTCAAAATGCACGGTTGATGATGCAAAAGAATCGCAGGAACCTTCGGTCTGGGAAAAGGAAAAGGGAGAAAAGCGGAGACCAAGACATGGCAAATGCAGACTCAGCTATCAACGACAAAAAGACCACCGAAGCAGAATCCACTGTCTCCCTCTGCCCAGAAGATTTCCTCAATATGTCGATAATTGGACAATTCAACCTAGGCTTCATCCTTGCACGGTGCCATAATAACAATCTTTGGATCCTTGATCAACATGCCTGCGATGAAAAATATAACTTTGAACGTTTCTGCAAAGAGACAGTCATCCATGAACAAAGACTCATGGCACCGCTCCCTCTCGAACTGTCTCCATCGGAAGAGCATTGTGTCTTGGAAAACATGGATGTATTTGAGAGTAATGGCTTTCGCTTTTCATATGAACCTGAGAAGGAACCTCGCCACCGTCTTTCACTAACAGCCCTTCCTCACAGTGGATCGGGTGGTGATAGCAAGAAGGTTGTTCAATTCGGAAAAGAGGATGTGGGTGCACTGTGTGCAATGCTGGGTGCGGATGGGCTGTCTAGCTCGGAAGGTTACATGGCTGGATTTGCCACGGGTGTTGAGGGAACCAGAATTGCCGGCGTGAATGCAGTGCGGAGGTTCGCTGGTTTGGTAGGGGGTTCTTCACAAGGTGATGCAAAGTCAGATGGCATTGTTGGACCATCGGTTGTTAGACTCCCGAAGGCCATTGCCATGTTTGCAAACAGGGCATGCAGAGTGAGTCAGATTGTGTGCCGAACTGATATGTTGTTTGAATTTCATTTACTATCATTCGTTGCTAAGAATTGCATATTTTCTTTCAATAATAGGGAAGCATCATGATTGGGACTGTCCTCTCTCATAAGGAGCAGGTGAATATTTTGGAAAAGCTTGACAAGACTGATGTTCCATGGAATTGTGCACATGGCAGGGTAAGTACGGAGTATCGCTATCTTGAAACTAAGCCGAGCTATGATGTCATTTTCTAATTCATTCTTTAAAATACACAACTATACATCTTCTTAGCCAACAATGAGCCACATCAGGAGCCTGACCGAAAGCTTAAAAAAGGATGATGATACGATTGCAGCTCATGTAGCAGGTCCCAGTTTGACAGTTATTGATGCATAAGATCGCTGTCACAGGACTTTCGGCCTTCTTATTGGGCATTACTAAACCTAATTGTATCCCCCAGCAATCAATGAAAATGAGCCAATTCTCGCCGCCCACAACCCAGAACCAACCCACCCAACCTGACGCTAAAAGCCAAGGAAGAGAGCAATATAATTATGAAACTTAAGGTTATTATGGTTAAGTT
>JAZGVS010001253.1:0-10246 GCA_037356235.1 Bacterosira constricta
AAAGACTGGTGACGGAAGAGCTTGGATCATATGATGCTGCCATCTTGTTATTCGGCTCGGGACAATGATTTGACTTGCACCCTCAGTGGATTATGGAACGGCTTGCGGGTGGCATGTGTGGATGTTGACTGCTCCTGCTTGAATATTATGATGCAGGATGCCAACTAACTGAAGTACACGAGGTATCTTTTAGTAATAGCGTATCCTATTATTTGATTTCACATAGGAACTCGTAATAGGATACCGATATGGGACAAATCCTTCACGTGCTGAGAGTACATACACCGAGAGGATCTTTCATGTTGCCATACACGAGTTCTAGTTAGTCGAACGGTGGTTGATGGTTGGGCGGTGATTCGCGTCCCCCTTATGTGTCCCTGATACTGGATACCGATTATTTTACAGATACAAAGCAAATGAAAATAGAAGGATCCCAAATATTTCATACAATTGCAACGATGCACTATGCCATGCCAAATACACAGCAAATGAAGCGAATACATAGAAGGAAATGAATAATCTCTGGTATCTCAATTCCTTCCAGTGAGGAAAAAAAGTGACAACAATGGCTGTAATGTTTGCACAATTCTCAAAATGCCATTCGTACAATCCAAAATAAACGATGCGGCTATAAGACAGTCAAACTGGTAGTATGATCTTCATCTTCACATTCATCGCGAATCTCGTGTAGAGCTGAAAGAATAAAAATTTCCATCCTCTTGACTAGAACTGCCCAAACAAGTTCCTATGGGTTTCACTCTGGAGATCGTGTTGGCAAAAACACAACAAGGACACGGCAACACTCCCATACAATCTCTTCGACGTCATTGTGAATAGTGACATTGTCAGCAAAAATAACATCATGGGAAGTGCTCCTTCACAATTTTCTTGAAATTCTTCCGCACTATTTGTTCCAACAAGATAGATACCAAATGGGAGCTGCTTTGCGTGTATTGATTGATTGAGTATACAATTCGGAAGTCGGAGTCGTCATGATGGCTGGAACTATCTCATACATAGGACACCTCCGAACCTGTTGACAGAACAACGTAAATTCGTTTCGTGAACAAAGATCACTAATCATCTTCTCAGGATGGAGAGTAAAAACAGCTTTGAGTTACGCATAGGCCCGGATATGGTTCTCCAGTTTGAACTTGTCCAATGGGATGAGATGTGGAAATCCGCAGAGAGGAACTCGGGAGATTGTGTCTATGCTGACTTTATTGCCTGTGACGAGCAAAAGAAACTGCGGAGATGACGATGCGAATCCTCCTAATACAACCTAATAATGATAAACATCTCAAACTGACACAATGATTGGGATCCGGGACCGATATGCCGTTCTTGTCGAGCACGAGATCAAATCTCTTCTGGAGATAGCACACTCTATTATACCGTCATAACTCGTCCTCAATCTTCTTCACTAACGTTTTACCAACGTTGAATTCAGCATTCTGAGATAGGTTTGGGCGCCCACCTCCACATTGAGCAGATGGGTGTTGACACGCAGTCACCACCTCTTTAGATCCATACTGTATGCAGAACCACGCTTGATTAATCACACATGTGCGTTCACCTCGCGACTACAAGAAACTGTGAGATGGACTTGATCAGAGAGTCATATCCCATTCATTCACTTGATCACGAAGAATGTAGCCTGCTGTAGGCCCGAAAAATTGAAACAAACGGCAGAGAAAATTGAATCACCAAATGTGTCTGATCACGGCCCCAAAATAGTAGAGTATCCGTGAAGAAAGATGAGCAGCATACAAATAGTTATCGCAATGAAATGAAAATGGCCTAAAACAAAGAGCAGATTGTTCGTCAGTAATAAATAGGGCTAACCTAAAAAATATTAAAAATTAAAGAGTCGCGGCAGTCTGCAGTATAATGTTCGTTTACACAGAGGTTGTATTATGTATTGTCCCAGTGCCAAAAACGGCCTAAGGGTTGGCCAGATCGCCCGGATCCCATGCTCCGCTCACATATCTGTAGAATCCAGCCCTCTTCGCAATCTCAGCGCATGCCGCGTTGAAACCATTTTGAGCAGTATCCTTCTCGGTCCGAAGCTGGTGCATATCAGCCACATGTGTCCCAATTGTAGCCACATGTGTCCCAATTGTAGCCACGTGCACCGCAATTGTATTGTTCGCAGTTTCTAAACCATTTTGAGCATTATCCTTGTCGATCTGAAGTTGCTGAATGGTAGTCAGGTGCGTCCCAATTGTAGTGTTTGCCGCGAGTAAATCATTCTGAAGCTGCTGGATGGTAGTCAAGTGCGTCGTAATTGTAGTGAGTTTGCGGTTGCGGTCTGGGCCTTCGCCATCGACCGGTAGCTTGCTCATGATTGTTGTTTTGTTTTGAGCGTTCACGATGCGGCTATGCTATTCGGCCGTTGTCGTTGATTTGTGTAAATTATGGCAGAAGTTTCGTTCGTCGTTTATGGTTATCATCGGGCCGTGTTGTAGCGAAGGGATCAGAGTCCCGCCGATGATAGGAATCGGCATTGTTCCTGAGCAGTTTCTTTTGTTGGACCCAAGATACTCCGTGGATTATATGGCACGGCTCGTGAGGGGCATTGTGGATACCAACTAACTGAAATACACGTGTCTTGTGTCTTGTGTCTTGTGTGTCATATCGTGGCTCCAGTAGGCTCCAGTTAGTTCTCTGTCTTACTTTATGTAGCTATTATGATTTGATACCGAAGGATACCGAAGGATACCGATCTGGGACAAATGAGGGGGGATGCGAGTCTCAACTAGTCCGCCTTGTATATCGTAGGCAGTGTCTTGCCAAGACATCTCTCAATTCATTGCCTCATGCCATTGCATGTATGGCTCAAGATTTTGACAATGATGCAGGAACCTGCTTCTGAGCTAAAATGACAGGTAGCAATAAACTCGTTCGAGGGGGTCATTGTTTGCTCTATAACTTTACCTCGCTTTTTGTCATTAGCAGGCAACTAGCAAAAATTATCTACCAGTGAGTGACATGTAAATCATAGTAATATTATTAGTTGAGACCTTGTGATAGTACACCGATTTTGAAAATCTATGAATGTCATCTTTGCGTATCTTGAAAATAAATGCTGAATAGCATTCTCTCTTTCCTTGTTCAAATGCCAATGTCAGTGTCCGTATGCGGAAGAACTTATAAAGCAAAGAAGAAAGTATTTACTTCGAAACGTGATGTCAAGGCAAAGGTTAGAAAACAGTTCACCCATGTCTTACACGGTTCTAACGGTTGGCATTGTATGATTATCCATAAAATATGTGCGAAGAGGCGAAAAATATTTGCAGGTCATTTCCAGAGTCCTTGAGTGTTGCATGAAAAACACTGGACCATGACACAAGTGGTAGAACTGGTCAGTGAATAGAAACATCGATTCATTGTAGCATGTAATGCTTAGTAAATCTCAATAGACTTGATTATATAATAGAAATGCGGCTATATCAAAGATGAATTTGCTGCCATGTCAGATCTTAGATACTTCAAGAAAGCCCTTACTGAACAAGAGTCCAGCGACTTATCTGATAAGGCTGATGTTTTTGGATTAACAATAAGGCTGATGTTGGTATGGTAGCTTGACATTTTCGAGTGGCTTCAACAAACCTCAACTCTGACAATGCAATCGAATTAGCTATTTTATCACCTTTCATCCCATCAAGAGAGGATTTAATCCTGTCTTGACAAGAGTGTCAAGTGAACGTTCAATATAGTCAAGGTAATGATCGCTTACTTCTTTGGAAGTATCGGTGTTCTCCTCTTCCACATCAAGCCGCTTTTCTTCGTTTCCAAAACGAAGCATTTGACTTTTAGTCGCATACCTGTAAAGCATACCCTGACATGGTGCCTCGCCCTGTCGCTGTTTGTCGGGCACAACATTCAATGCCTCAGACGGATCCATATTCACATTTGACTCGTGGTCCAATGATGCTTGCAGTGATGGTTTTTTTACTGCCTCCTCACAAACGAGCAGGAATAGTTGCTCTCCTCCCGAAAAGTGGTATCCAAAAGAGGAATTTGGATGATCCAATCCACTTTCATTCGAATCTTCATTGTTCAATCCACCAGGACGAGCACGCAGCACCAGTGCCATATCATTCTGACTCAGATACGTCCACAGCTGACGAGACAGCATTTTCATTTCATTGTAGCGCGAAATGTCATTCTCCAATCCAGCAACCGCAGACATGGGAACACCGTACATCAGCGAGGAATCAACGCTCGATAGTGATATGGTCTGCACCACCTCCACAGACGATGGGGACAGCATGGATATTCGATGCATATCCTCGACGAGACCTTGGGTGGCAGGAGAATGTAGAGAATGAGGAAGTAACGTGTATTGCAAATCCAATGATATGCTGCACATGATCCCATCCAGGGTTTCAGGAAGGTCAAAGCTCAGTCGTCCTTGGACTCCACCAATGCTACTGCTACCACCACTGATAGAAGAAGAAGTAGGAAATGATTGGGTAAAACTATCCTTCAACCATGTTTGCAAGAGGGATTGGAACGAAACGGAATTGCCCTCCATGAATTCTAATTGAAGGTTGATGGGCGCCACTTTAGATGAGTCGATCTCCTCCTGAACTTGATTCAATTCACGAATTCGTCGTCGAATATCATTGACACATTGAATAACTTGCAGACGGTCCGGGAGTGAAGATGTATCAAACGAGGAATTTTCCTCATCCATGCTGCCTTCGCCGTCCATCATTGTCGAGCTGTACGAATCATCATAACTCTTGATCGTCTTCATCATTTGCATCACGCTCGTTGTCTCGACAACCATGATTGTAATAACAGAAACTGCATTCGTTTGAAAAGCGGAGTGGATGCGTTTCCAGAATCTTTCTAGTCCATTGATGTGATGAGTAGAGGATGCGATATCGGCAAAGAGGTTGGCGTCAGTAGTGAAGAGTGTGATGGGTCGTGCGTGATGGGATGAATTGGGAGTGAAGCTAGTTGATAGCTTGTCCTCGATTGCCTCGACTATGCAATGTTATCATTATAAGCAAGACATGGGTGTGCGAGAAGTGAATCATTTAGTTGGTGATGCTTTCTCTGAAGGGATATCAGATGAGTGACCATACAATTCAAATACGAACTGAATATCCAAAACTTACCCAAATCGCCAAAGTAGCTCCAGCTATCTTCGGCCCCAAACCCCTTCATTGGTGAACGATGATTCATTGAAACACCATTTCCGATGTCCGCTTCGTCATCACTGGCACTATCATTATATCCATCACCAAACCCACTGTTGATGGGACACACAAAATCAGACAGCCATGAAGCTTGCTCCTCATTACTCAAAGCACCAGCTGAAGCTGCCTCGTGCTCCTCCCTTTCAAACAAGTAGGAAACACGTGGCACAACCGCAGTCTGTACCAATGCACCCACTCTCCCTTTTCCAATAACCTTGCTGTCATGCTCTGTGCATTTTGTCCCGTGTGCAAAACTCGCCAGTATTACACTACTGCTTGCATTCGAAAATAATGACGATGATAAAACACCCTTTTCCAAACCATCCTGAATCAATTGTGGAAAAAATCCCAAGAATGATTGACGTGCCATGGAATCACCCGTTGGAGTGGGCATTGTGCGGTTGTCAATGGCTAGGATTCGTAGAGGCAAGACCTGAATCTGCTGCTGCTGTGGCTGCTTATTGTGACTGGTGCTGCAAGAACGATCGTCAGTTTTACGTGTGGTATTTAGTTTCGTAGTGGCAGCCTTCTCCACAATCATCACTTCATCATCGTCAGTACTGCTGATACTGCTCTCGTCATCGTCTGTATCCTGCAAACAAATTGCAGCATTGTCATACTTGGAATTCAAATTGCCACGAGAGTTGTTGTTGTTGTTGTTGTTGCTGTTGCTGTTGTTGTTGTTGTTGTTGTTGGACTTGTTGTTGTTGTTGGACTTGTTGTTTCCCCTTGCCCCCTTTTTGGTAACTCCTTTACCACTGGCTTCGTCATCGACGTTCTTTGAAAATGATACCTTTTGCTTACCTCCCCGTTGCTGCTGCTGTACTGGTGGTTTCTTTCTTTTGAGTTTTCCCTTACTGCCACCCTTGGCTGCCTGATGATTTTCAGCATTCTCGTCATTCTTCTTCGCAACCTTGGATTTGTTGATTGGTTTGCCCATTGGCTTCTTCTTCTTATTGTCCTTGGCAGTACTAGGTTGTTTGTTAGTTTTGGAAACAAGGTCCGAATGTGTAATCATGGGTGAGGACACGGTCGGTTTCATCTTTCTACCAATACTACTGTTGCTGATCTTGCTGTTGCCATTTTTCGTCTTGCTCTTGCCAATGCTATTGTTGGACAATTTCTTCTTCCTCGCCGCAGCTTTTTTCTTGGTTGAGAGGCCCATGAATACTTCATCATCCGACGACGACGATGAAGAATCCGAGTCCAAGTCGTAAATTGTCATGTTGCCGCGGCGCTGTTGCTGCTTGGACGACGACGACAATGACGAACTATTTTGAGTCTTGGCTTGCTTGGTTGCTGGCCGTGGTAGCGGGGGTTGCGACGAAACTCCGCCACCAACTTCACCCTTGCTATCGCTACTGCCAGCATCGGCGACTCCATAGTCAAACTCATCATAATCAAATTGATCAAACTCGTCATTATCCACCATGATGCCGTCGTTCTTGGCCTCCTTGGATTTGCCGCCCGCGCTCGCCATCGTCACCGGTGGAGGAGGACGCAATGATGACGACGATGACGCTGATGGACGGCCCGACCTCCGGCGATCGCTTCCCATGTGCAATCTTGGCATGATGGATGGTGTAATGTAATTCAATGCTTGTATTATATTTTTAATTGAGCGAGAGGAAGAGGAAGAGTTTCAGTTGCGTTTAGTGCCTGGGGGTTAGTGGCAACAGTCCCATTGTGGTGTGGTGTGGTGCGTGGTCTTGCGTGGTGTTGTTCGTTCCCGCCCCACCGCGCGACGACCGCCCGCGCCGGCCGGTGAAAACGATAAATTAGCGATATCGTACAATCATACATGAATCTTGCGTGATGTCATCGCTAAGATACGTGACGATGGTTTAGCTATGGTTGTACCTAGGTGGAAGGTAGGTAGGTACTCTAGAAGTACAGTCAGTAGGATGTTGATCTAGCTCGCTGTCATCCTCACAAATTGTCCTTGTGCAATACTTGACAAAAATGTATCCATCATCTCTTGGTGGAAGAAGACAAATCACGATTTTATCATGTAGGCAGCGGGTACCATTGGTCTGTGAGACAACTAATTTGATTTTTGTTATGCTTTTCTATCCACTACTCTCATCACTGGAAAGCTAACACACAAACAAGTTTGATGCAGTGACGGATGATCTCTTGCCATAGTTTTCACTAGAACACTAACACTCAAACACGTTTGATGCAGATGCAGCGACGATCGATATGTTGCCATATACTAGTACTAGTAGCATACTGGCAATGGAAATGGAAAGCTAACACTTACTAGCACCCCAAACACGCGTTGCGTTGCAGTATTTGTCATTTTGCCCCTTTTGTCCCATTAAACTGGCTTTTACCCGAACACAGTCATTATAAACAGCCTTCCTGCATTCCTTCCTGTTATAGTAGTTGATACATATAGTAGGTTCGATGCATCAAAGTTCTTCGATTGTTGTTCCCCAATACTCAGAGTCGTGCACCATCCCAGTAGGGCAGCAGTTGCTGAGGGTGGAGTTGTTGAGGGGGTCGTAATTGCACATAGAACACATCATCTTTTTGTCTTCGTGAAAGATGATGTGACAATGCCAAACTGTTGAGTGTTGGGTCAAAGAAGGAGTAGAAGTAGAATAGGATCTTGCAATGAAAAGTGACACGGGAGAACCATGTGCCCATATACAGGGGAAGTATAAGAGCGAGATGATTGCATTGAATACCTTACCATAAATTCCAAGAATATCAAACTTCATCCTAATTGTCGTGACGAAG
This sequence comes from Bacterosira constricta, assembly GCA_037356235.1. Classification (NCBI taxonomy): domain Eukaryota; phylum Bacillariophyta; class Thalassiosirophyceae; order Thalassiosirales; family Thalassiosiraceae; genus Bacterosira; species Bacterosira constricta. The sequence goes on from JAZGVS010001253.1 coordinate 7,959, forward strand.
CCTACCGCTTTGTTATTAATGTCAAGGACGGACTCGTCTTCTGAGTCAACATTTGGATAAGCTATGACAGCAGCATCTTTCCACCCAGTCTTATACCCGAGAACACCCTTGCCCTCATTGCAATTGTCACCTCCTGCACAACATTTCACAACCTGGAACTTGATCTGATAAAGGTGTACATGGTGGCTGGGTATTGAGGTGTGAGATTGAGATGAGTTTTGTTTGAACGAATACTAAGACAACGGAGAGCAATTTTCAAGGTCGTAATTCTGGACTGATCAGATGCAGAGGATTCGAGGTATACAGCATGGTGTAAAAAAGCAAGGATTGCTTGTAATAATCAAGAGTGGTTTGAGGAACAAGAATATTGATCTACTTGCCAGCGAGATTGGCGATATCCCATTTTCTAACCGATTAATTTGGACATTTTCAGTAATGCTCGGAATTTTCAAATACATTGTTAAGAACAGCAGCAAAGAGGCCAGCATTGTCATTTGTTACTTCTTCCTTCAGGTACACGGCATACCAGGTTTTTTGCCTTGCCGATAGTGTTCAAACACATTGGGTTAGTGCAACCTTTGCAAAGACAGATTGCAATACCCAATGCAGGAGGTGAGGGAACCATGATCATTGTGCAGTGCTGCCTGCAGTTTCCCAAACAAAACAGTCTGGTGAGATGCCATCCCCATGACAGAGTTTTTTGCCAACACACTGAGCTAATACAACCTTTGCAAATGACATTGCAGAATGACGGGGTGCTACCTGGGTTCGATTTTCAGAATATTGCAATACCCAATGTGCAGAAGGTGAGGGCGGCACCAACAACTTTGAAGCCTCTCTCTTCCTCGGCATTACGGACCCATCTATGAACCGATTGCAACCATACTTACATCAGCAGGCACCAATGGCTGTGTTAGAATTGTTGCATCTGTATTCCTTTTGTGAGAGTCCAGAAAAAGTAGACTTCGGTTCTGTGTCATCAATATGTGCTGAGAGTATGGATTCACCACCTACGATAGGTCTTGATCTTGACATAGAATCCATGACACAGCTTTGCCACTTGCACTTGCATCATCTTTTGCGGCTTTGCCAACTACGGCTTTTGCATCTTCAGTTTTGACTTCGTCATTAGACGCGAGTAGGTTGGTGGGTATGAATGTAGATGCACTGTTGCAATTGAGAACACGTGAATATTTTCACGCACTTTTTCCAAAATTTTCCAAAAATGCCATTTATTGAAAAAAGTATTATTTTTCTAAACACTTCTACTACTCTCTTTTTCTCTCAAAGGCAAGCCAGTAATGGTGATGATTCTAGCTCGTAGGATAAGTCTGCCAATGAATGTTGATGAGGATGATGCTGTTCAAAATAATATACCTACCAATGAGAAGGATAGTAGCGGATGCAGAGAGGATGAGTAACTTGGGAGGGAGGATGAGGCAAATATAGCTACTGCGAATAATGGGACTGGGAAGGAGAAAGAGATCGAAAGAAGAGAAGGAACCCTGACACAATAGCACGTTCTGGCGCTAGTGGGAAGAAGGCAAAGATCCCAACTGCCATTTGTGTGGATTGGGCTAACTCTAGTGCTGGGTTACACCTAAATATACCAAATAGCTGGTGGGAATGGGCTGATATAAACAGAATGACAAGACTCCCAACAAAGGCAAGATAGTGAAGTTCGACTCTAGCTCAACCACAACCCAAGAGTGCCAATTTTCAATCATGATGGATGAAGAACCCTACTCCATGCAATACAATGACATTGTCAAGTACACAGCTCTTATAATCAGCCAGGTAATATCAAGTACAATCTACCTCAACAACCAGTCACAATTAGCCCACAAAGGTTAGCCAACCCAGCTGACATTCTATTTGATTCCTGCATGTTTTTCTTCGAACATTTAATAATTTGTTCCTTTTTCGTCTGTCTCTTTCTTTTTCTGTAAGTCAAACAATAGAGAACAACAAAAGAATGTTGTAATGGAGGAGAGAAGAGCAAGGTTAGTGATTGTGTATCAGTATCATTCTATCCCATCATATCACATGATTCCGACTCAGCTCACCTGCCCTTGTTCCTGTCTCATCCAATCTTTTCTCTTCTTGAAGGCAAAACATGGAAAACAACAAAGGAGTGGTGGAATAGAGGTGAAAAACAAGGTTAGTGAGCGTGGATCGTTTGATGGGTTTTCATCCCAGCTCACGCGTTGATGGGGGGGCTCGACCACTAATTCGCTCAAAAACTTTTTGTTACAAATCACGCTAGCTATTCTTGACGTCCGACAGCC
>JAZGVS010001254.1:0-10242 GCA_037356235.1 Bacterosira constricta
TAACGAATCTATCGCGCGCCGGCATGTCATCGATTAATATATGTATTCCTATTTAGGTTGAGGCGAAAAGTTGACGTATTGGCTCGTATTGGAGGATTCGCTTTGTGGTCGGGAACAAACTCATGAAAATGCAGGAGAAGATTGATGGTATCTTGACGTCATGCTAACCGTGTATAGTGTTTTCCGCTTTCGCTTTCACCTGCCAACAAACTCACAACCTGAGCTAACATCGACCAAAAACAACCTAGAGAGTGACAAGTATGGGCTGGACATCCAAATCTAACAACCAAACCCAACCCCCAAGCACCCGCGACAAGAATCATCAACCTATGTCCTAGCTTGCAACCTAGTGGGGAACCCAATAACAGAATAGAACCACCGGCGAGCAGCTACCTGAACCAATAACAAGATGGAGGGATAGACAATGGGAAGATGTGCCAGATACAAGGGTGCAGATCGGCACAGGAGGAGGAAACAAATTGCGGAGAATATATGGAAGGATGCACACCATTTCTAAGAGTGCAAATAAAACAACAAATTGTGAAAAGCCCTGCGTTGGCTTTCGACACTCCAAAGAATGCGCCCACGCACGCACACGCACGCCATGCGCTCCTGCCCGCCTCTAAAGGGCAGAACGGCATCCTGTTATGGTAGGTGCATTGTAAAGGAGATGGAAGGTCAGGTCAACACACAATCTATAAAAATGGTAAGCATTATTCCTCTCTACTCTTTTGTGAACTATCCTGCCCAAGATAGAATGCAATCCTCACATAGCCAGATAAAGAGAGCCATAAGCAAGTAGTGACCCAGCAGCAATGGATGCTAAAGAGTAATTAGGATCCCAATCTTTGCCAGGATTGATATCTTTGCTCTGAGCTCTCAAAAATATAGAATCAGAACTAGCTACATCTTCCTTGTTACTGAAAGGATTCCAGCCCTTTGCTCTTAATACAGCAAAAGAGCCATAACATGTTGCAATGCTTGAAATGAATACCAGGAGAGGATGAAGTAGTTTCAATGCAAACAGTTTATCACGATGAAGATGGTTTACTAGTACAATCCCATTGACTGCGAATGCAGGCAAATGCAATATAGTAAGCTGTTTCCACTTCCTATTTCCAGTACAATCTTTGTCGCCCCATCGCCACATATATTTGGGCAGTGTTAAGCAATAATCAATTACCATTGACCAATGAAAAACCCACGTCAGAAACGATAATTCGCCAGGTAAGTGATTCCGTGTAATTCCTGGTGTTGGTGGGCTGAGCAGTCCCCCAAAGAGCGTGGTATATTGCCATGAGCCTGTGCTCACAAAGTAATGGCAAATGAATATTGAAAAAATTATCGCAAAAATGAAGAATAGAGCTCTCGTCGTGGTTTTGTAATACAATGTGCTCTCCTTTGTACTTGAAGTTGAATTAATGATTTGTGGGAAAGAGATGGGTATATTTAGAAGTCTTGCAAAATCACTTACCGGCAGAGATTTGTTAGAAAGCACTGCCTGACGAAAAGACATCGTCTGCACATGAATGGAAGCCCAGAACATGATTGTTTCAATGAAATGAAGCCAATCCACTTCTAGGAAAGATGATATGCCAGGTGCTTTCTTTGCAACAGATATCATCGGTATCGAGAGAATGATAGTAGCAACTTGAGTGATGAATCCTGCTGCCTAAAAACAAGTAGGGGTATATTTTGGAAAAATGATTAAGTCTTCAGAGGTGGAGCTTGTGACCTTGTCGCCAACACTGTCAACTCACTGCACCACGTGGGCATTCCATCTCCTTGCGTGTACGAAAATAAATTTCTCCGACAACCCCTATCATAGAAGCAGGGTAAAGTTTAGTGGCAAATGCGCTTGCCGTTGCAGGGTTGATCATGGTCATGGTGGAGAGATTCACATTTATTTGTGCGTCGAAATCAGTGTCCATCCGCTTGAAGAGATTTCTTTTGTTCAAAAAATTCGCTGATGGAGTTGCGAAGCCACTAACAACATCATGAACACCAATGAGGAAAAGGATGAGAATCAGCATACTGAAATGATAATGGGAAGGTCTTAGGTATGCGATGGAGTTCGCTTGATCAACTCTTTGACTAATGTGTAAGTGGGATGAGAACGCTAGATATGAGGAGATGTCAATACCCGAGTAAATCACAATAAAACGAGAAGCCCAGCACCCACACCTCAAATCTCCACGCATCGCATGTTTGACTTAGTGTCCATGGTTTGACCTCAAATTTGGGCAAACAACCCTTTCTGCTCTAAAAAAAAGACTAAATAGCATACTTATACCATACTCGAATGAGAATTCGCTATAAATTATTATTTGGGCAAAGTTTCTTCCCTGAACCTTAGCAAATAATTCCCATCTTAAATGCAGGATATGAATGGGCGTCCTTTGAGCGATAGCCTGAACAACCCAGAACACATTATTTTGTATCATCTTGTCTACTTTTTTCAACTCAAGTCAAAGCTATTTTCTTTCGTTCGTGTGTGATTTTGATTGAACTACTGGACGGATCTTTGCAATTCACACACACCACCTACCCAGAACAGGTCAGTCAAGGGGCGGCGACTCCGGCAGAGTAGGTAGGCATCGTTATTTTTTTCTGCGGTTCCTTCTCAGTCTCAATTCATTAGTCAACTATGACAACACAAGTCGGAGGTCAGGAATTGAAAATAACGAATAGCAACAAAGCTAAACACTGGCACCCTCACACCTTCCATGGCATTGTTTGAGGTCTCGAGCAAAACTATCCAATAACTCTTTCGCCATTGCTCCCACATCACTGCTTTCTCCATTGAAGAGAATAGCATTCTCGAACACGAGCTTGGTGTCACTCGCGAAAGATGCGATATCCTTATAATGACCACCCTCGAGCTTATTCACAACGAGGGTAAGATCCATCGGGTGTTCGACAACCTCAAAGTACTCAGGAATTCCCAACTCAACAGGATCTACCGGATCTTTGAAAACCCAACCATGTTCATGGTTGATTAGATTTTTCGCTAGAGGAAGACATTGTTCGGCAATGCCGCAAGGTGTCGACTTAGAGGCTCCATTAGCCGGCAACTTTGTGGATACACCCCCAGGTGCATTACTACTTGTCTTTTCGCCGTCGGTTGATTCTGTACCAGCTTCATTTTCCCGAGTAGAAGAGCCATCATTAGCTTTGGTCCTCTTGTTCGGATGCGATTGGTCATTCGCATCCTGCCCACCATTGGCTGAAATGGTATCCGACGATCTTTTGGGTGCTACCCCGGTCGATTGCTTAAGCGAGACAGAGATCGAAGCAGCATTGGCTTCTTGGTTTAAATGGTAATTCAAGTTGTTGGGCCTCTCTCTACTTCCCAAGGATGCAGTGATTGCCTGATTGCCTTGCTGCTGCACAAGAGACTGAGGCTGATTCCCACCCTGTAGTATAGATTGGGGTTGCCCAAATTGTTGGCTGAGCTGCTGGAGAATTTGTTGCTTTTGGAGTTGTTGCACCTGGTGCTGGTCAGACGCTGACATCCGTTGCTGTTGCGAGTTTTGATTTTGGCCAAAAAGGTTTGACTAACAAAAAGAACAGAGTAGGACAATGGTGAGAAATACTAAGTCAAAGACTCAGAAACAAATTCATCAAAATCCATTCCTCATACCTTCTGCTGTGCGATCTGCTGTAAAAGTTGGTGTTCTTTCTGCAGTCTCTGTTGTGCAGTCTGCACGCCATTACTATCAGGTAGCCCTTGAGAATTTTGAGGCATACCCACTGCAATTTGCTGCGGGATGGAGGGGTTAGGAGACAATGAACTATTGAAGTCATTGTTCGTGAAAGCATCCAACGGTTCCATACTCGGGAGTTGTGCCCCATTTGATTGGCCCTCCGACGGGGCAATGCTCGTGGCATCCAATGGATCGAGCCCTTCACTACTCAACGCTATAGTATCAAGATCATCTGTGGGATCACCACCACTAATTTCATCACTACTTTGTCGAATGTGATTCATGACAGGTGCACAAATGGCACACAAAGCGGTCTTTCCCTCACTCTTGCAAATGCGGTAATGATTCAGGACGCACCGGCTCGAGAGGCAGTGAGACACCTTGCAGTGTTTATCACGACACTTTTTCATGTGCTTCCACAACGTGACCATTTGGGGACAGAACTTCGTTCGGCACTTCACTCCCCCATCGCATTTACTTGCGTGGCGAAGCAACAATAAACGGCGTTGTTGCTGGAGGAGTATTACCTTTTTCTTCTCTGGCCTTGAATCGTTGTTTCCCTGAAGCTGAGCAGATGCCGAGTTGGAGTTTCCATGTTGGGTGTTGCGCACCTGCTGCTGCTGTTGACCTTGCACCTGATTCGCTTGCTGTTGCAAAACCTTGGGGTTCTTGTTGTTCGGACTTGACAAAGCCTCCATGGGTACCGCTGTCGCAGACGCAGTGGTGGAGATGCCCCCTCCTCCAGCCGGTCCATCATCTTTAAATATGGCAGGATTCGGATCATCTCCATCTTCGGTTGTGGGTAGACCCACTCCCTTGGCTATAATATGGAGGCGGCGTTTGAGAGACGCGGGGTCTATGTAATCGTCCTGGGTATGTGCCGACCGGTACAAGTGTTCCTCGAGCTTTTTGGCCATCAGGGGAAGACGGCTGATGAAGAAAAGAAATTCATGTCAAATAATGTTAGCAAGGAGATGGAAGCTGTGTTTGTCATCCCCAATAAAATCATGGACGAATACATTCCCATGAAACATAAGCAAAAGACTAGCATAACTCACTTTTGGAACATTCGATTCGCATCCGGGCGCGTCCGTTCAATGACCTTGATAACACTAAAAATAATCCGCCGACGATCGGGCAGATCCGCATTGCTCTGCCACCCCCCTGCAAAATGACCGTCCAGAAACGATTGCTTCCCATTCTTGCCATCTCCAGAGGTAGAGGATGAGTTACTATCATTGGCGACTGTGACGCCGCGAGAGGATGCATTGGCCTCCTCGGAGATGGGATCGGGTGCCATCCCCGCTAGCAAATCCTGAGAATTTCTTGGTGAGACTCGACGACGACGCGCTGTGGGCTTGGTCCCACCATTTTTTGACCCCCCCTCGTCGGTGGGGGCACTGTTGTTAGTCGAGATAGAGATAGCAGCACTCTTCGTTGGTTTATTCCCTCCTTGGGTGGGCCCTCCTCCTTGCTGTCCGCTACCATTGACGTTACTATTCAACAACCCCCGTGCTTGTACCTGATGCTGGAGCCCAGCATTTGCAGCGCCATTATTACTATTGCCAACCTCCCCCACCCCCAGTTGTTCCTGCTGATGTCGAACCAATTTCAAATGTTTCATGACTTCAAATTCCTTCACGCGTTGCTCCAAAGGCACGGCAGATCCACCGGCACCTACGGCAGTTGTATTTCCTGACACAGTCGCAGTTGCTCCACTCCCCCCCATTTGTTGCTGTAACATGTGTGCCATGAGGAGCTGTTGCTGCTTCTGCTGCTGCTGGTTTTGCTGGCCTTGCTCTGGCTGTGCCTGTACTTGCTGTGTTGCACTGTTATCACCCCTTGGTAGTGTATTACTGCTTGATGACCCTCTGCGCATGTCATTTATGAGTTGCTGGTGCTGGTTCTGCATTGCAGCTGCTGGGTTTTTATTAGTCACGGCACCAATAGAGGAAGTGTTTAAACGACCAGGACCTTGATTCGATGTCATAGATGAATTCAATGATGTGACAGTAGAACCCATCATAGGACTCATCATGGGAGTTCCGGATATGCTTGGGGTGTGAGACTGCTGTTGACTGTTAGTATTCGCAGTCGCATTGTTGTTCCCAAAGACTTCCTGAAAGTTTACTTGACCAGGTTGTTGAGCGGACTGCCCCCCAGACAACTTATTATTAATATGATTATTGCCATTGCCAGACATATTGGACAGCTGTTGCTGTTGTTGAAGTTGCTGAAGCTGTTGCTGCTGCTGTGTCTGCATCTGTCTCCCCAGGCCATTATTTTGACGCTGCTGTGTCTGTTGTTGATTGAAACTGGTGCCCTGACGCTGCATGAGACTCTGCATGGCTGGGGGGAATTGCATCTGCTGCTGCTGCTGCTGGTTATTAGATGCAGACCCTGATCGTTGTTTTCCTCCTCCTCCCACGGAAAACTGCTGCTGCATGGGCTTATTATTGGACAATGGCATCTGCTGCTGCTGCCCTCCCCCACCCCCCCCCTGCTGACCAGCTAGCTGGGGTTGATTATTAGATGGTGCGGAAGCTTGGTTAGACTGCTGCTGTTGGGGGGGGGCACCCTGCTGCTGCTGAAGCTGCCGCTGGAGTTGCGCAATGAGATTTTGTTGCTGAAGTAGGAGCTGTGCCTGTCCGGCTGGCGGCGCTTGGTCCCCCCCCTGCTGTTGCTGCTGCTGTTGCTGACCGGGATTGTTCGCTGAGTTCCCGCCTTGATTGGCATTGGCCTGCTGCTGCTGTCGCATCTGTGCGAGAACCCCCTGCTGCTGCTGCTGTTGGCCCATCCCTCCGGCGTTGTGCATCCCGGTGGGAGTTGCCCCAATCGCCATCCCATGCATCGCCTGCTGCTGCTGGTTCTGCTGCTGGTTCGACATGCCCGACGCTTGGAGGGCGTTCCAATAAAGAGCCGACTGCTGCGGTTGCTGATGCTGTTGCTGATGTTGCTGCTGAGCATTATTAAAGCCAGTAGTATTCCCCCCTCTTCCCATCATGGCATGGCCGAACTGGCCCTGGCCCTGTTGCGCCTGTTGTTGCTGCATACCCGCGAACGCCCTGTTCGGCATACCGCCTTGGCCTTGTTGGCCATGGTTCATCCCCCCCGCATTGCCTTGTTGACCCATCGGATTCATGCCCTGCTGGTTCATCATCATGGCAGGGTTGTACTGCCCTTGCTGTCCTGGCTGCTGAGGAGGCATTTTATCGGCCTTGTATCTGAGGTTTCGTTGTTTGTTTTGGTTGCCGGTGCGTTTGTTTCAGGCAGTGGTATTTGGTGGTCTTGGTACGTATCCAAAGCGTAAAAGGAGGAGAGAGGTAAGAAGGAATGTTTCCATTTCTATCTGGTAGATTTGTGTCGAGATTTTGTGGGAGATAACACAAGATAACAGGAGATAACTATCTTCGTCTTTGGGGGAAGATCTCGGCTCGGGTTTGTCTGGAGAGCCAAGGAAAACTGCAATAGTTAGCAGATCAGTTTATGTATTCCATCTTTGCGCATAATGATATAAATAATGTTAAGCCGATCTATTTGATAAATCATTTAATATTTTGTAAAGAAGAAGAGTTTAAGGTAATCAGGATAATTTCTGCAGATCAGGGGGATTTCTGCAAATCAGGAGTATTTTAGCAGATCAGGGAAAGTTTTGCAGATCAGCATATTTGTACTATTCCTACGTACAATTTTCAGCAAATCAGGGAAATTTTAGCAGATCAGGGGGATTTCAGCAGATCAGGGGGATTTCAGCAGATCAGGGATTCTATCTCAGCAGATTGTATTTTCATTGCTCTGATCAACCTAAATATATGTTGCCCTTGTGACAAGATAATGACCAGCTTGAAGAAGATCCATAATTAATTCATTTCAGTGCGAAATTAGTAGCCGCACAAAATTCCTTCGCTCTCATTGTAGCAAGCCAAATGTACCGTACCATACCCTTTGTGTAGGATGTAGGAGGTATCGTACCATGTATTGTATGTACCATCAACTGCCATTGCCCGCATTGCCATCAAATTCATTTCCTATTATTATCATATGCAGCGTGAGCAGCGAAGTATTGGTGCTTCAAGAGAGAGGTGCTCGTTATTTCTGGGATGACAAAGAGGTCAAAATGATGTCAGCGTTCACCACCGTACTAGTATTCATCGCTTCATCAATATTGTGGTCAACTACTGAAGCATTTACAAATAATGTTCACCTGATCAATAATCAGAAGGCACGATTCAATACAAAGCTGGAAGTCGAGCCTGCTGTAGTCGCTGGCGCTATTGCTACCGCTGGTGCTGTCACATTTTGGCTCAGTGGTGCCGATAACCGAGAGAAGCAAGCCAAATATTCCGAGTGGGAAGTCAAGGAGAGAGAGTTCCAAGAAGAACGAGAACGTCTTGCTTTCATTGAACCAAGGGATTTATGGAAGGAGGAGGATTTAAAGCCCTATGATGGATCAGACGAAACTGGTCCGATGTTGATGGCAGTGAAGGGGGATGTTTACAATGTCTGGAAAGGAAGAAGCTTCTATGGTCCTGGTGCCGAGTATCATATAATGGCAGGGCGTGATGCGACCAGATTTCTGGCAAAGAATAGGTTGGAAGAGGAGACTGATGAAGAGAAGGGGGTTCGGTTGAATGTTGGGGAAAGAGCTAATCTCGTGGCTTGGTATTGGACAATAAAAAACAAATATCAATTCGTCGGCAATTTGCAAGGGTATGATCCCAAATCAACAGAAATGTAGCACTAAAAATATTGAAGTAAGAATTGAAGGGAAGCCAATTCAACTTCAACAGAGATATTCAGTAGAAGAGTATCTTGAGTGTGCAAATAGCAGTATCCCTTTCCACATAAGCACAGAAGCGCAAACACTACTCATCAACAAAATAATTAGTTTATTTTGGACACAGAACATCCTCATATTTTCAACATCAAATGAATCGCATGCCAACACCTCCATAAACTATAATTCTTCGTCATCCTTTTCGAAGTAAATGCCAATCGCAATCATTACATAGGTGAATACCAGAAGAGAGCCTTCAAGCCAGTTGGTGCGCTGATTGGTGAGGCATAATGACACAATGATAACAGCTAGCAAGTAGAGATATACTTCGTGCTGTGGGAATTTCAATGACATTGGCTTGTCGGTCATCCATCCAATTAAGACAATCATTGGCAAAACAAAGAGAGCAATTTGAACGGACGAGCCCAGTGCAACTAATGTTCCAAAAGCATTGCCAAAAAAGGCGAGGGAAAGATTAGATGCATGAAAGCAAGCGAAAGAAGGTTCAAACATAGCGAAAAAGAATATGGGCACATACCTCCAAGGGCCAAATCCATTTTATTCTTCATAGCGACCGAAACAGCAGATATATGCTCCACTGCATTCCCAACCACAGGCAAAAGTATGACACCCACAAACTTTTTCCCCAAGTTAAATTCCACACAGAATCCATCAATACTTCCAACCAGCCACTCTGACAAAATCGTGACTACTCCAGTAATCAAAACCAAACCAATCAAAGCCCAGTGGAATGGAATCAATGCCACCGCGTCACAATCCCCCTCAAACAAATGAAGGTGTGACTTCAATTGGAAAACTAACAACTGCACATACATCAATACCATTAGCACGGAACCAATCCTCGATATGGTAAGTTCGACATCTCGTCCATCACTCTCGTCTCCCCCACTCTCGTCTCCCTCACCGAAAAATGCTGGAATCAGAAGCATCATCCCACTGAATGCCAATAATGCGATACTCGCCACAGCTCCCTGTGCAATAAATTCTTGCTCTGGGAATTTGATCCCTCCGCAGAAGAAGCACATTCCTAACACGAGAAGCAAGTTGGAAAAGACGGAGCCAATTAAACTCGCCTGAACAACTTGAAAGTCATTCGCCATCAAAGCTTGAATTGCCACAACGAGCTCCACGGCATTGCCAAAGGTTGCATTGATCAGTCCCCCAATCACATCATTTGTATGTGCTGCCAATTCCTCTGTAAACACACCCAACATGGCCGCCAGTGGAACCATGGCCAAAAAGTTCAAAATAAAGATACTCCCGTCAGACCACTTGGCAGCATGGGACCAGTATGCCAAGGGAAGGAAGACAAATAAAACATTGATTTTATTCTCCGTGAACATCTCTTTGAGCGCCTCCAATGGTTTATCTTCTTCAGGAACGGTCATTGATGACGCCAGCCCGCCAGTCGAAGAGTCTGCGCTGCCATAGCCTTTATTCTTTATCAACTTAGTCTCCTCGTCGTCCGCCTCATCAATGGACTCATCAATGGAAAATCGCGGAGTAATATCACGATAATCAAACGTGCGAAGGCTAACGGGATTGTAATTGTCCCATCCCCTCCGCATCTTAATCGAGGTCTTTCGCGCATGGCGAATCTCGCGGTAGGCCGCTTGTTTCGATACGCCGCCAAAGGTGGAAATATGACGCGCTGAACTCGCATCATGTTCATGTGCACCGCAATTCACATCATGCAAGGGCAGTTCATCGCAGACTTGCACCAGACTTGCACGGCGA
>JAZGVS010001255.1:0-10226 GCA_037356235.1 Bacterosira constricta
TCGATTTTAATACCCATTTGGGTATTAAAAATCTCAGGAAATCTCGAGAGCTCGCGCAATTTTTTTTAATGCCCAAATGGGTATTAAAATAGGAGTGGTTATTATCCTACCAACAATCTTTCACAAAATCCCTCAACTTCACCAACCGCGGCGCGCCAAAAAGTCGAATGACGAACTGAGCGCCGATCAACCGGCGCGCCAAAACCGTACCTGCGATTGAGACGGACTGAGATTCTGTATGTCATCCACGTACTCTACGCATGATGTACCATATGCGCTGACCCGTTTTAGCGTCTTCGGCTTTTGATTGCGAGTCACTTACGACTTACGAACCCTATCGACTCTCGATCGCCCGTGAAAGTGTGGATACCGTGTCTTTAGGACCTTCTACTGAGGTTTCGCAATAATATGAATGTAGGATATCACGAATATGTTGTACCTCTGGTGACACCACTTCGTGAATCTTTCCCATAACTTTTTCAATGCGGCCCGCACCTACCGCCGCCCGTTTCCCTACGTGACTTATCTTGCTGAGTACGTGATTGGTACGACGCACAGCAATTGCGAGGAGCCGCTTCGTATCTCTATGGTGCTCTCTCTATCCACTTCTCTAGAGGTAGCAGCTACCGCCCTGATCTCATAATTATCGCCAAGGTTCAAACGCAAAGTGAGATCTCCGCTCCTACAATATCATTCAATAAAATTCAATCCGCTCTCTCGCCAGCTTGCCAGCTCGCATCATCGCAACGCATCATCATCATTGTCATGTTCAAGGTTCAATCCATCGCGCTAACTGTGGCCCTTTGCGGCTTCCGCGCGCAAACCGCTTCCGCCGATGGCTGTTACCCAGAATGGGCATCTGGTCGGTCCTACACCTCGGAATCCATGGTCTCGGCCAGCATCACTTCCACAACTGCCGTCGTGACCACATCCTGCACCGTAGGTAGTAGTGGCTGCGACGCGGACGGATTCTCTAGGACTGGTGGCGTGACTTCAACGGGAACGTACAATCTCCAGTGTTCGGGCGCCGCTGCTTTCTGCGGCCAGATCAATCCATCAGATGCCGTATATGGTGACCAGTATTGGACGCAGGAAAGTGCGACGTGCTCGGTAAGTCGTTGTTTTTCTATCATTACGATCGGCTGCTCGCGCTGCGTTCGCAATTTTCCTCTCACCTATTGCTCACTCTCGGACCCGCTTTCTCTCACTCCTCACATTTTACAGGGAACTGTCTCAGTAACCGAAATCATTCCCGATCCGTGGACTGGGGGAGGATGTCCAGCAGCCTACGTGAGCGGGACTGACTATGATCCTGAGGCAACAGTCGCCGTGAATATGGGCACGTTCTCTTTGGTCTACCAGTGTACCAGTGCGCCGAACAACTTGTTCTGCGGCATGTCCGGCTACGAGCCCGGCACCAGCCAGTATTGGGCACAGGCGTGGACGGAGTTGGGCGGCTGTACTGGAACGATCGCCCCTACGGGCTCGCCCTCGAATGTAGTCCTTGAGAATTTTGGCAGATGTCCCGGAAGTTACGAGGCGAGTGCCGACTATGAAGAGGGCGACAAGGTTCACGAGAATGGCCTCGTGTATCAATGCAAGGGATGGCCACAGTCCGCACACTGTTCTCAGGCGGGTTACGAGCCAGGAACTTCTGTTGGTTCTGGTGGATCAGTAATCGAAGCATGGACACATGCATGGGATGTTGTCGGACACTGCGAAGGTGATATGGAGCCCACTTCGTCACCAAGTTTTGTCTCCCTTACCAACCAGGGAGCCTGTCCCGATATTTGGGCTGCCAAGTCTGGCAGTGATGCCTACGAGGAGGGTGATGAAGTGGAGTCCAACGGGCTCATGTTTCAATGCAAGGCTTGGCCATTCTCAGGCTGGTGTAGCTAGAATGGATATGAACCCTTAATCAAGGACGCCACCTCTGATTCGTGGAAAGATGCGTGGACGCTTCTAGGATACTGTAGTGGATCGATTGGACCCACGGCCGCCCCAAGCTTTGACGCCCTTGCAAGTGTGGGATTCTGTCCTCAAGAGTGGGTAGCGGGCGACCAGGATGCTTACGAACCAGATGACATGGTTAGCATCACTGTCTCCACGACTCCTATTCGCAAGGTGGTCTACAAGTGCAAGTCGTGGCCACAATCCAACCACTGTGGACAACATGCACCCGATGAGTTTGGTGGTGATCTTGGTTGGTCCCTGGCTGGTTCATGCGATGGATCCATCGGACCCACTGCAAGCCCCAGCTTTGACGCTCTTAGTTTCTCCAATCCATCAGGTTGCCCCCGAGAATTTTCTACGAGCTCCACCTACGAAGCTGGAGATCTTATCTCCATAACTGTTTCTACAACTCCGGAACGCAAGGTTGTGTACGAATGCAGGTCGTGGCCCAATTCAGGTTACTGCAACCAACAAGGTACCTCATTGGACCCTGGTCAGGATTATGGCTACCTTGGATGGACTATCAAGGGTGCGTGTACTGGGATGCTTGCACCCACGGGAGCTCCTACGCCATATGTTAATACTGATTGCACATACATCAGGTGCACCACTGCCACACGCTGTACTCCTGGTGGTGCCACCGCGAATGGTATCTCAGGCTCTACTGCTTGTTCATGTGGGTCTGGTGCCACACGGAACAGCTCATGTAAACAAGTCACTTGCACTGATACTAATATCGATGTATACAGTAGCTCCACCGCTTACGCTGTTGGTGACATTTCCCGAAGGGGCAGGCAAAAGTTCACATGTAAGGTACCTGGATGGTGCAACCAGTCTGCTTATCAACCCAGGATAGAACCTGGTTTCTGGAGCCAGGCTTGGACGATGAGTGGCAACTGTCCCGCGCTGAATCCTCCCGTTCTGACTGCGGGGGTCCAGGAAGTTGGCAGTGTTGAAGTTGCCATCGAGGTTGGGTTAACACTGGACGGTATTGATGTGGCTGCTCTCGCTGCCACTGGGCTAGATGCTGTCTCGGACTTGCTCAGATCTGTGCTGGGAGACCTGGTTCCTGAGGGAGCCATTGTCCGCATTCTTCGCATAGGAGATACCTCGTTTACACGCCGCTTGCTAAGGTCCCTCCAGGGGACAGGTGTGGAGATTATATGCGAGATTGTGACTATCACGATGTGTTCTACCTCCCCATGTAGTGCCACTGAAACTGATTCAATTACAAATGCTCAAACGCAGGAACTTGATGTAGCTTCTTCAAACTTACGAGCGGAGGTGGCTAATGGTGGTTTTGCAAGCGCCATTCAAATAGAAGCCGCATCTATGGGTTCCTCGGCGTTTGCCAATGTCTCTGTCGATGCTTCGTCACTGACGGTAAGCGCGGCAAAGGTTACCATCGAGGAGGCGGTACCTGCGCCTACAACTACAAGCATTCCTTCGGTCTCAAGCCAGCCTTCAAGCCAACCTTCTAATCAGCCTTCAAGCCAGCCTTCGATCTCAAGCCAGCCTTCTGAGTGATGATAAGGAGCAAAGTTTGGAAAGGCTTCATAAAGCCTATCATCCTCCACTATTCAGGTCTTCTAGGTGATATAGAAGTACTGCATAAGGTAGGAGAAGAAAGTGTCTAGATAGTCTTACGAGAAGCTATCTATGTCAGTGGAACATTAATTGTCTATTGTTCGTTGTCTGGAACTAATCACATGATCAATAATAACATATAGTATCGGTAACAACAACACATGTGAAATCCATTCTCATATCTACACAAAAATGCGCGGACCATGATATTTATTATTGCAGGGGTTTATTTTTGTTATGATCAAGTGAGATAGATCTTGTTTTGTAGTTTGACTGCAGAAATTTGAATCGGCTCTTTCCCCCATCAACTTCTTCGCCATTGTCCTTCCTCGCGACATCCTCCCAACACGCTCTGATGTCACGTGTGTCAGTATCTTTTGTATTTTGGTTGACAACATGTTTACAGTTATCGCTTAAGCGATCTCAGACTAATTAGCGAGTATTGGTGATCTACGTCGGAATTAAAGGTATCTTACTCATTTGTATTTTTATGCGATATTCGATCTGACAGCCACCCACACATCATCCTCCCACATCCAACAACAACAACGCCATAAACCATAAACCAAAGCTACAATAACGACCGAAGCGAAAGCTACACTGCCCATCAACATCGTCGTCCTCCAGCCCAGCGGCCAGCGGCATAGCTCTCTAAACAGTCTCAAAACTAAGTAACACTCCCCTGCCTCCTCCAATGGCCACCTTTCTATCCCACCGCCTTGTTTCACGCTGCAGTAGGCGCCCCACTCCTCCTCGAGTTTGCTCTCATGATTATAGTGCAAGTCTGTGTACTCGGTATGGCGGATTGCATTTGCATAATCGACTACTACTACTGCAATCAAATCAACAGTCACAGATTAGATCGTTTCAGAAACTGAGCGTAGCACAGTATGATGCACAATCATCAATGGTCAGGAATTTGCATCGTCGTGACTTGCATCCGACATCAACCTCACTTTTGTCTAGATTCCGAAACCCACCTTTGACAATATCATTTCCAAAAAAGTCGAAACAATCCTTTCGACTAAACAGCACAGTTGCAGCTGCCAACAATTCTTCAATACAAAAGACGGATCTAGAAAACAAAATTCCCAACAACAATCCATCATCTCAATCAACATCACACGCAACAAGAATGGCAGAACTAACCCAACGCCTCCTATCCCTGCTATCCCCCCAACAACAACCCAACAATAATTATCCCCTACGTCAATTCGAACAAACATTAACAAATACAAGAACAAATGAAAGCCTCCTAAACAAACTGCACATCACACCCGCCGATGCAGCCAAAATGTTCATTCTTCCACCAGACCTATTGAGGGATGTACACAAGGCTATTATGCATTTTAGTCGTAAGGAAAATCATCGGGGGTTGGTGATGAATTCACAACAACGGAGATTGGGTGATGAGTCTTCGAATGTTAGGAGGAGGAATGAGAAGGTGCCGGGGCCTATTGTTTGTGCGCAGTTGTTGCAGTAAGTTACATACATATATATCATTCTTGATTCTCTCTTCCTTCTTTCATCAGTAACTGCAATATAACCCTTACAATCATCTTTCATTCTGAAACAGATTGATTGGCATTCCCCACTATCATCAACACATTTCACTCTCATCCCTCTCCAACCATTCCAATACTAATTCTCCCACAATGAAAGTGCACAATTCACAAATTGACCTCCTATTGGAATGTGCTCTCGAAACAACAGTCGCATTATCCCGTTCTTGCGAAGTTGGAAAATTATCCTTGATTGGGAGTGATTTCAACATGCAAAATTATTCCAGTGGTGCAGAAAGTGGTGAGAAGAAGACCCTCGAAAAACTCAACGCGGCACAACTTTGTGAGGAGATTTTGAGGAGTGTTTGGAGTTTGGAGATTATGCATGCTTCGGATAAGAGACAAGTTTCTTTGAGGGAAGGCTCCAACATGAACATGGGTGGTCAGCAGCGTTTACCACCACAACAGCAACATATTAGAATTGGTAGAATTGGAAGTATTGGAGGAATGGGGGGGCATCCAATAGGGGACTATCTATCTGCCATGCGCTATGATGATGAACAAGAAGCCAAAATGAAAGAAGAGAGTTATGAGGCTCATGATTACAACGACAACGAGGTAGCACAATGGAGTCCAAAAGATCAACGACGATATGACAAATCACTCGTTCTCTTCAATTCAGTCATAGCAGCGTATGCTAAATTATCATCGTCGGCATCGGGGGTACGACAAGAAGTGCGAAGGGATATGGTGCAGAATGCTGAACGGCTATTGTTGGAGGTGGCAAGCAAGAAGAACGAGACAGCATATACTCCACATACACAACATGATGATCAGGAACAGCCTTCTTCTCCATCCACTATTCTGCAATGTTTACAGCCAGATGTGATATCCTTCAACACTACCATGATGGCATTGTCGGAATGGGCCCCAAGGCGAAAATGGAATGGTGACGAGAACAACAAGTTGGACATCGTGGGAACTGCAACTGCGGAGCGGACCGAGTCGATACTGGACATTATGCAAGATTTGTGCGATGATGAACGAAAATCTCGGAGCACCTTGCAAAGTATACAGGCTGCCTCCAAAGAACATGGGTATGGTGATTATGGCCGGGTAGAAAAACAACATGCTCCGCAACCCAGCCATGGGGCAATCGCTCCAGATACATCATCGTACAATATCGTTTTGAAAGCTTGGTCACGGAGTTCGAATCCCGACGATGCACTTCGAGCATTGAAATTGTATCAAACTATGATTCATCGTAGTAATGTTGCCTGTGTTGCACGAGAATCATTGATGTTACAACATTCAGAACAATCCTCATCAGAGAGGAAGAAGAGCAACAGCAACAGTAGCAGAGTGGGAAACGCATTTCCAGATTCAAGAACCTTTGTAGTTCTATTGCAATCTCTTCGAAACTTATCCGCGTCCATTGGGTTCCGAGATGCAGTGGATGTAATTGAGAAAATTTTCATCTCCATGAAACAGCGCGATGAACAGATTCGATGGTCATCTGAAAATAATATACTCCCAAACGGAAGAGGGACACAGAAGATTTTGAATGTGTTCTCCTACAATACACTGATCAAGAATTTTACCAAGTTACCTACAGCGAATTCATGGGAAGAGAGTTATGAATGTTGCCTGCGGATTGACGATATTATTGAGGAAATGAAATGTTCTAGTTCGCCGAATGCTGTTATGCAGTGCTTACCCAATGCGATTATGGTGAGTGTTCTATTAGATGTATGTGTATTCGAGTTTGACCGAGCTGAACAAATTACTAACAATTGCTGCTATTCTACCGAAAGGCCTGGACCAGGTGTGCAGAACAGGCTGGCAAAAACAAAGGACAAGTTCGAATATGTGCTGAAAAAACTGGAGCACACATAGATGCTCTAATAAACTCAATGCAGCCAAAGGGTGGTGGCAATGATAACTACTCCACGAATAATATCATTCGTGCCGTCAATAATTCGATTGCTCTGTGTGGAAGAGCTGGGATGCCATCAAAAGCGGATGAATTGTTCGCCAAAGCAAAGGAATGCAACACGCACAACTTGGAGACATTATCAACTATTATTGATGCATTGTGTGAGAATGGCTTGGATGATATTGCTCATGTTGAAAAGGCTAAGAAATACCTGTTTGATTATGAGCAAGATAAGATGAGTATGAGCCACACTTTCGTGGGGCCTGACATGAAATTTACTTCAATGTACAACTCGGTAATATCAGGATACCTGAATTGTGATACGAAGAAGATAGGACTGGAACAGGCTCAAGCTTTACTGGCACACATGGTCTCAAGCCATGAATCCAACCCAAGGTAACTACTGTTCTATTCCAACTTGTCAACTCGTGTATACAAACCACACAAGTTAGTTTCCAAACACTCAACTCATTTTGCAAACAACTCCACATTCAAGGCACATAGCACGGCCAAACACCACAAGCTTCGCCCGAGTTATGTCTGCCTTATCCCATAGAGGCGACAATACAAAAGGCCTTGAGGTATTGCTGAGTAAAATGGAGGCATTGCATCAACGAAGAAATAGCGTCCGGCATGGTTCACCAGATGCAGAGCTAGTTGCCAATGTGGCCCCAAACATTGTGGTTTACAACCTTCTTTTGAAGTCTTATGCACGCAGCGATGGTGACGAAGCTCTCCAATCAGCTATGAAATTGCTAGGGCGTATGGAGGCCCGACCAGATGTGAAGCCGGATGATATCTCAAATTCTTATATCTTGGCGTTGCTAAGTCGCAAGGATCGCGCCGATGCCAATGAGAATAGTCCTACCTCACCCAGTGAAAATGATAAGCTTGTTAGTCCAACTCTGACCAATCTTGATCTTGACGATCTCACTATTGCCGACCATGTTCTCGATGATCTTAATCTTGGTGGTCAGAAGCAGGTTCCAACCTCTAAATCGTTCAAGTCACTTATGAATGGTTAGCTTATTTGTGTGTTGTCATTGTTGCTGCATTTCCAGAGTAATGGTCTCAATTTGTGATTGCATACAATTCGGCTTTTCAGTTTATGCAACAACAGGAACATTAGAGGGAGCTGAGAAAGGAGCTGCGCTAATACGCAATCTCGAGGAGATGCATAGTTCTGGTGAAATTGGCTTCAAACCTGGTGCGTTTCTCTGTGGCAGCATTTTGCCCTTTGAAATTGGTCATTGCAAATCCTTATCGATTATTGCACCTTTTACTTCAACTTCTTTTACTCCTCTAGATCTATTTGTATACAACAAACAAATGAATGCCTGGTCATTATGCGAACGAAACAACCATGATGACTCCATCTCTCCTGCAAGAAAGGCACAGAAAATTCTTGACTCTATTTGCGAAAAGTATGAAGGAGGAGGACTCTCGCCAAACGATGTATCGTTCTCTGTATGCATTCACGCATGGACAAAAAGTAATTTACCTGAAGCTTCTGAACAAGCAGAACGGCTACTGCGCCGAAAAGAAGCATATGCCAACAAAAAATGTAGTAACGTCGAGATCAAGTCGACCGATTACAATTGCGTCATTTCCAAATTTAAGGATGATGATCCTGCGAAAGCACCTGAGCGCGCCACTCTATTGTTTGAGGAAATGCTCCAAAAATATGGAAACTCCGAAGAACAAACGAGGCCGACGGCCTATACACTAAATGCGTTGCTGGACGTTTATGCAAAATGTTATAATCGAAATTTGGCGGAAAAGGCGCAGAGCTATCTCAATAGAATGAATCAATCGCACAAAGAAGGAACAGGGTATATTTTACCCGACGTTATATCCTACCGGCAAGTGTGATACTGACAATTTTTGTGGTGTATTGAATGACGATAGTAACACGTTGTATTTCCTCACGAACGCATTTTTATTTATTTCATAGGACGGTCATTGATGCCTGGGTTCGCCAATGGCACAGGGACTCGCCACAAAAAGTGGAGGAATTAGTCAAGGAAATGATTGAAAAGTACGAGAATGAAGGAAGGACAGATCTATGCCCCGATTCAAATTCCCTGAACTTGGTATTGAAAGCGTGCGTCCACGCCCCCGCCATGTGGAAGGAAAAAGATATTACTGAAAAAGGAGAGGATAACCCCATTGCTATAGCGAACCGTATATTTTCCATGCTCAAGGGAAATAACAAGTATGGTGCCACTGCCTCACATGTGACTTATTCATTCATGTTTCTCATATATAGACAACACATGAACTTCCGAGACAAGAGATATGCACCATTAATGCAAACTCTGTGGAAGCACTGCTGTCGTGATGGATTGTCATCCCAATTTGTTTTGGATTCTTACCGGGACTCTGTGCTTGAGCATCATTTTTGGGAGGCAATTGGCGGAGAAGCGAGATTTGAGAGGCTGGGAAAGAAGAAGGAAGACATTGGAGTAAAAGACCTTCCAAAAGAGTGGAGTAGAAATGTCACTGCCAAGATCAAGGCCAAAGAATCAAGGCCAAGGAAGTAATAGACACCTTTCCTGCTTCGCTTTTAGTGAGCTTTTTGCATTGAAATGTATAATACGCCCCCTAATCAGCCAATTATCACCATTCCAAGAATGCAATATAGGTGCGGACAATGTCCGTGTGTCCAGTATAGACTAGTACTGAACAACTAGAGTCTTTATATATTACCACATCTTACTATTGTATGAACTAGTTGTTCGGCTATCTAAAGTCTGTTTGAAACTGCGTGAGCGTGTTCTGGCTGAGTCATTAGTCATCACTAGTGACTAGCTAGTACAGGCTCCATCTCCTTCTGCACCAAACTGAGGCAAATATTGACGATTGTGCATGGTGCGAGCGAGGAAGGTCCATAATTAACAATTTCTTTTCCTTGATTTCTAGTTTCTGCATATCTGTTGTTGCCGGTTATTGGTGGGATACTGAAGACTCAGCATCAATGGAGCGATAAAATGTATAACTTTTCAACAATCTTGAAATCTCAAGATGGAATCCTGAGTGATCGACATGATTCTAAATCAGTAGATTGCTTTATTTTGATGCATTCTTCGAGGAGGGTTCAAACAAGCAGGCCTTCAGTATTTCCAAATGCTAGGTAATGCGCGGGACTATATGAAATCGAATCTCATATTCTCCCAAAAATATCTAGCAATGCAAAGACTTCATGATCTATGCAATACAAATGCCAGGGTAGCCTGTCAAGAGCTCTA
>JAZGVS010001256.1:0-10242 GCA_037356235.1 Bacterosira constricta
ATTTCGTGTTCGCACTAGTGATTTTGGACACGATATTCTACATACATATGGTAGGCTATTATGGTAGGTACAATACATACGATAGGACATACCAAACAGACAGGCCCAAACCGCGACCGAAATTGCATGCTAGCTGTGTGTTCACTTTCACTGTTCCCATCTCCTATTCTTCCCATCCCAGTTGTGTTGCTTGAATGATGATGGAGAGAGAAAAGAAAGCGAGTATTATAAATCTGTCCCCCTCGCTCACGCCACCCGATGCGATGCTGACCAATACAATGTTGCCACCACAGGCCACCACCAAGGAAACAATGATGTGCAAAACAGTAACCAGGCCGAGGCGTCAACGATTCTCGAGCAGCCAAGCCTGCTCTCGCTTCTCGCGAAGTCAAACAACTTCTTGTTTATCAAATAATAAACGACGACGACGACAAGCCATTTCCATTGTGGGCAATGGCCATGTTCGTCATGGACGGAGGACAACGATCAGCCGTTCACCAAGAACAAAACTATCATCATGTGCATCAGTACTAATATGCGTGCTATCAATAATCCTCCATCAAGCACATGCAGGATTCACCATTGGCGGATCCACCGCCATCGACACATGCTACGCCGATCTCGCAGCATCCGACACAACAAACTCTCCTGATGGAAAGTTATCCCCCGCCGAATTCCTAACCTATATGCAACTCTCTGCAAATGGCCAACTGGACAAAAATGAATGGGGCATGCCAATTACCCAATTCCAACAATTGCCGCAGGAAATTATGGGAATATATAACTTGTTTGCATGTGGGAATGCCCATGTTGTGTGTCCCAGTGTCGTTGGAATAAATATTGAAGGAGTAGCGGGGATTATTGATGTTGATGGCCTTCCACAGGAGGCAATGTTGTTTGAATTGTGCAAGATTTCTCAAGAGACTTTGGATCAATTACTATCAACAGCACCGCCGACAACCACGACGAGTCCCGCTGTCACTGTGGATATCGCAAATGCTGCGCGGGCACCGAATCTGTTCAATGTGACGACGAATAGTCCATCTCCCACTCTGTCTCCGACTCCCACGACAAAGTGGCCATACACTTCCGACCCATTGCAATCGCTTACATTGGACCCAACCCAGAAACCATCATTATCGCCCACAACATTGGAACCAACTCCGGAGCCAACTTCTATGGTAAGTTGCGTTATCAAATATTGAATGCTTTGTTCCATTCCATCGTTTTACAAATAAAAAAATGAATTAACACTAAATATCTCCCTTTTCTTCTTCATCTATCAGCCCACCTCCAATCCCACTCCTAAAGCTACAGTTGATCCCACATCACCTCCCACACAGCCTCCATCTGTCATCGTTGCAGCTCCATTACCTCCGAAAACCATCTTAACTCCACCAAGCACATCCCCAGTCGCAGCACCATCTCCACCAACAACAGTCCCAGTCCCACCACCAAAAACGACCCCCGTCGCAGCACCTAACCCACTACCCACCACAGCACCTAACCCACTCACAAATTATCCATCATTCCAATATGAAATATACAATACTGATAATCTCTCTGCACAGTCTATACTTTCTGGAATGAATCCGGAGAATGAAGTCATGATAATATTGGAGCAGTCTACTAGAAGTTTTATGGAGGATGTCATGGCTAGTACAACTTTCAGTGTTGTTAATTCACCCAAGAGAAGTATTCCTTTGGTGGATCATAGCACGGATAATACTGCGGATCGAATTGAGATCTTCAATCATGGAGGACGGCGACAAGCGCGAAGGATGTTGCGGTTGATGGCAATACAACCAAGTGGTGGTAGTTCGAAAGGCAAAGTGCGTCTACTCCAATCAACATTGGACGAGGTAATCATCTCCAACGTCGAAGATGTGCCATGTTCGGATCCATCATTAACTCACCCTGTCAAAGAATCACCCTGTCAAAGAGTTACAGCCAGCGTGAAACTGACACACGAACCTGAAAATAATGGGATGCAGCAGGACCAATTTCATCTATTGGTCCAATTCCAAGAAGGTATTTCTACTTTTTTGGCAGATTCGGGGATGAGCTTTCCGGAGGATAGTGGAATTGTGTATGCTGGAGTACAATCAGAGCCATTGGTAGAAACACCTGTTTTGGAAGTTCCAAAAGGCAGTAGTTTCACAGTACCAGCACCAGTACCAGTTCAAGGGGGGGAAACATCGGTGAAATCGGAAAAAGAGGAGGAGGATGACGCTACTACCAAGTCTTGGTATAGTGTTAGCACCATGCCTGGGTATGCGGTGCCCGTCATCATTGGCGCAGTGACCATGGTTGCAATACTTGTAGGGCTCTTTGGGAGAGGA
This sequence comes from Bacterosira constricta, assembly GCA_037356235.1. Taxonomy (NCBI): domain Eukaryota; phylum Bacillariophyta; class Thalassiosirophyceae; order Thalassiosirales; family Thalassiosiraceae; genus Bacterosira; species Bacterosira constricta. The sequence continues at coordinate 2,343 of JAZGVS010001256.1, forward strand.
AGTTAGTGCTAGTGGACGAGGAGAGTAACGAGTTTCAGCAGGACTGAGAATAATAACAATGCGTCCTCGTCAACACGATGATTTTGATGATGCATAGCCTGGCATAGCTTGCGATTTGTGTCTGTGATATTGAAGATATTCTACATGTATTAAAGTTTACATTTTCCATTTGATAATACCTGGATAATGGATAATACTACCATATTATTTTTCAAGTATTGTATTGGGAGAATTACAACGAGTGGCTGATTGATAGCTAGCCAAGAGCTGACCCGCTTGAATTGGGGGGGGCGGTGATATGTACGCGCGTCCCCCCTTATTTTTCCCTCTGAGCTGACAGCAGCGCGCGTGAGCGCGCGACCCTCTCAAAATCTCGCGAAGACAAAATTCAAAATCGCCGCGGCACCCGGTACCATGAATTCAACCTAATTCCACTCTTCGTAGGAGGTAGGTATGTGTAGCCCCACCACTCTTCACAACCATTGATGGCATACTCATTATTATTATTGCCTTCCCACCATCCAAACAGATCCAAACTACCCAATAGATCAAGCAGCCAAAGAAATTCTACACTGCCATCGTGGTTGATCCGCTGTTCAATACCAACTGGTGCTGTTCGTCCAGCGCCCATACGTCCACTACCACTACTCACATCTTCCTCCGCGGCCTTCCATTGTCCATTGTCCATTGCCATTGACAACATAATCAATCACTGCTCCGTTCGCTGTCGCCATTACTAACTTACAAATAATAACCATAACTATAGCCACAACCATACGCCCCCATCAACATCAACATCAACAATAGCAATAGCCTCCATCAATAGGACGACAATGGCAAACAAATCCTATATCCTGCTGGGAGAAGGAGACTTCACCTATTCATTGGACCTATGCCGCTATATTTCTTCATTGCCTACCGTGTCAAAAAATAATATAGATGCAGCATCGTCACGAAAAGCATCAACTTTGCAGTCATCCGATGACGATCATGATCATGGTAGTCCTATTAGCCATGGAACCTATTCCATAACATGCACTGGAGTCGACACCCTTCAAGAACTGCGTGATAAATACAAAGATATCGAGTTTGTTTTGAGGAATATTCGATCATGCTCTACACAACAAGACGAGGAGAATGGTGACACAAAAACATCAAAGAACGGCAGCCTACATCAAAATAATAATGCATCTCAAACAAAACACATCAATACAAACATATTGCATGGCATCAATGCCGTTGAGGCAGATTGCATTAGCGACAACAACAACAAAGCAACAACAACAATGCAATCCTACGATCACGTCCTATTTAATCATCCCCATCTAGGCACAGAAGATGCTCAACTCCATTCCCGATTTTTACAACATTTATTTCATGCAGCTTCCAAACGATGGATGAAACCCCAAGTAGGATTATTGTATTTGACATTGGTCAATGGACAGTGTGCACGATGGAAATGCATTGAGGGGGCGAAGAAGCATGGATTGGTATTGTTGCGACGTGGAGAATTTCGTGTACCACCCCCGCCGTCAATTCAAAATAGTATAGAAGGGGACAAGACTGCTGCTGCTAGTGAGGGGGTTGGAAAAACAACGTATTATAGTTTGAGGAGGCATCAGAGTGGTAGGAGCTTTGCGAATCGACGTCGTATGCAACAACAGTATGGAGAAAGTTGTTCTCATGGTCACGCCGGTCAGAATAGTAATGATAGTGAAACATTGGTGTTTGGAAGAGCATGTGATTATCCAATGACTTCCGGCGATGATGCCGTCATTGATGCTTGTCTGCTTCCTTGGGAAACTTCATCTAGCAACAACAACAACACAGCTGAAAGTCAAAACGATACCAACACCAAGATGGAGTCAAACGCAATCGTGACCAGTGCAGAGGCAGAGGCACCACCGAACGATAATTGCAATCCATTTCCCTGTAAACATTGCTCCAAATCCTTTCAAGAACAACGCTCATTGAAAAATCACATGATTTCTTCTCATCCCGATTGTGAAGAGGTTCAAATGTGGACACTGAAAAAAGATAAGAAAAGGAGAAAGAAAAGAAAGTTGACTGGTGATGGAAAGAGGGAAGAATGCAATGATGGCAATGCTGATGGGGACTTCTCTGGCATGGAACAATCCAAAGTCGACGTCAAGAATGTCGAAGCAAACAGCACTACACATCTGAATGATACTGAATTGCAAGGCCCTCCGTGGATATGCACAATTTGTGAATCTTCTCAACATGACGAAAATGCAAACGCACCACCACCAACGAAGGAGCAGCCACCATCAGCAGCTAGGATATTCCCACACAAACAAGCATTGCTAGATCACAAACGTGCAAAACACTTTGGTACACATTTGGATATTAAACCAGATTGGCATCGTGATGACGGGGATACTATCGGAACAAAAACAAATGCAAATGGCATGATCGTTGATACAGACTCGGGTATCACTGCCAACCAAGGGAACAATGCACCATCGTGGGAGGAAGAATCGAAGATGATAATGCAAGGCTCTTGTCCCATCTGCGACCATCCATACCCTACAGAAAAGGACAAATACTGTCATGAGATGGAATTTCTACCGTCTTCTTCGACAGTTGCAAACGCAATGGCTCAAAGGATTATGAATGACGATGGGTTTCAATCGAACAACAGCAATGTTGTATCTCCAGTCTATACATGTTGTCATTGCTCCAAGTCATTTCGGGAACTTCGAGCTCAGCGCCAGCATGAGAATTTTTGCTCTGTTCGATACCACATCATTAAATAGTATATTGATAAGATTTGGTGAAGTTTATTGATAACAAAGTAAAATCACATCATGAATGATGGCACTATTACGTATATCCAAAAGAAGCCACCACAAAAATCATCTCTCGATCAACAACGATATTTATTGTTGTTGCAATGATGACAGTCTGACACGCTTCATTCGTCCCTCGCCACTGTTCAACACTGCCAATTCTACAGCAGTATTTGATGGAATGTTCCATTTCCAAGCTTGTTCTTCCCCCTCTTTTTCTTGCTGTTGTTCCTTACTTTTGCTGCCCCTACGAAAAAATGCAGGTAATACTCCATTGCCTACCAAGTTGCTGTTTTTCTCACCATCCTCCAACAATGCATCCCCGCTAACTTTCGTATCGGAAACATCCTCTGCCTCTTCTTCTTCATCATCTGCCAACCCACCCTCCTCCGCAATCAATCGTAACAACACGTTCAAACCCTCCTGACAATCCATTCTTTCAAAATCAACAAACACCATACGCCTATGCAAAGCAGCCGATCCATATCCAATGGCATGGGCACGTACATCATGTGTTCCTGTTGCATCCACCAGGTATAGACTCCCCCCTCGTCCATTAGTAGTAGTAGCACCGCAAGCTAACAATCCCACGCAGGATAAAGAGCGTACTCCTTCCGAGAAGGAACATTTGGCTAGATGGTAGGATAATCCTTCGGCTATTCGTCGGCCATGGTAGGATTTTTGATGTTGCTGGTTTTGTTGTGCCATTGTGTTACTAATTGTATTGCTGCTGCTGCTGCTGTCGCTTTTCACCACTATATTATTTACAGTATTTGAATGTTGTCCCCCTTCTTCATCATCTCTGCCATAATGCTCCATCTGCTCCATCAACACTAAAGCAGGCAAACAATACAAACGAACCTCTTCCGCCATCAACTCTCGTGCTGCATCTGATAATGCCATTCCATCGGTGCGCCATCCTGCCGTGAGCAATGACATGGGTGGCGGTATCGATGATGACATTGCTGTTGTTGATGTTGAAGAAGGGAAGTGATTATTTTCGTAAATTGGTTCAATTCGAAGTGGCCCCCTGGAAGAAAGTGGCAGATTACTAAATAATTTATCAATCTCATTTTCCGCATCATGATGAGGCGATGGCGACACATTAGGAGAGTCGTGATCCGATTCGTTAGTGTGATGCAATGAAATTAAAGCAATCCCATCGCGACAGACGGCTGCCACGCTCAATGGAGAGGCTGCCACGTATGCATCTTGATTTTTGGATGTAATTTCTTCCAATAGTGTTGTGGACCAGGTGTTGGTGGTTGTGGTGGTTGGTGGGGATGTTGATGCTGCGTTTGCCCAACAGTTGCTATGGCTACTGTATAGGGTGAAGAACAATAGCAACCTGACGGTGCTGGAGGTGCTGCTTTTGTTGGTGTTGGTGGCGGAAGTCATTGTGGGCTTTTAGCTTTTATTGTGGGAGAATATTATGGGATGTATGTAGTAGATAGATGGAGATTTACCTATCTACAGAGAGTATTTTTCAGTATCGTATTGTCCTCATTGTCCTTCTGTATTCCCGAGAATACCAGTCACGCACGTGACACAATTTAAAAGAGTCAACAGTCAACAGTCAACAGTCAACACCCCAGCATGTTTTTCCGTTGGTCACTCCCCTCCGCCTCTTCCCCCATTTTCCATAAATAAATTTTCCGCTTGCTTGCCAACAACAAAAATCATGCCAACCCCAACCACCGAGTCCACCCCACCGCTGCCTCCGCCTCTCCCAGGCCCGCTTCTATTCCCTCTTCCAGCATTTCCATCGGCTGCTTTTGCCGACGATGCCAATGGTGAATTCGAACCCGAAGGTCAAGGAGACAAGGTCAATCATGTCGCTGATCCCGCAGCAGTACAGGAGGCGGGCGACGGTGGCAACGATGCACTGCAGAAAAAAGAGGAAAGCGCTCCCGCCGCCGCCGCACCAACCACCGCCGATGCCACCAACGACGAACCGCCGAAGCAAGAAGAAAATGCCACATCAACACCCACCAACACCAAAAAGGCCACTCCACCACCACTGACATCACTAAAGCGCGTTTCCAAAACATCCTTCAACTTCAAATCCGACATTCCACCCAACGACCGCGATGACCACACCCGCGGCATATTGCACGCGACCAAATCATCCTCCGCCCGCGAAGAGCACACCTTTGCATGGATCGCCAACGTGAATGATATCGGTACGCTACTGGATTATTTGCAGCGATGTGGGTTCCGGCAGAGCGCCATGAAATTCATTCCGTTTTCGTCCAAGGCGAATTGGATTGTCAAGTATCCGCATCATCATTCGACGCCGTGTATTGAATGCGATGGGGATGGAACCATTTCTGGCAATGTCGAGTGGGCGCGGGAGCTGGCTGCTGCTGCTTCCATGTCGTCTGTCAAGAAACCTGCCAAGAAGAAAAGGGCTGGTAAGAGTAGTCGAAGGAAACAGCCACCCAAACTTGTCGCTAAAGGAAACCTCTCAAATGCCGAACGGGATGAGTTACATTGCGAAATCTACAATTACTTTACATGGCTGCATGAAGAGCTTGCCGTGATGGAAACTCATGTGAGTGGTAGGAGGCATGTTAGTTCTGCGGGAGTGAGTGTTCCGGCTTTGAGGAGTTTGTTGGGAAAGTTGGAGGGGGCGTTTAAGATGGTTCAGACTGAGAAGGAGAGAAAGGATAACGCGAAGGAGAATAGTGCTGATAATGAGAATAATATGGATGTGGATAACATCATGGATGTGGATACTACACCACCGACTTCTTCCTCTCGGGAATTGCCATTTTTGGAACAGTCATTGGAGCAGGAGTTGCAGCGCAAGGTCCTTGACAAAATACCAGATCCATCCCTCAGAACTACAGCAGAAGAGCATCCAGACGATCCTGCAGCAGCAGCGGAATTAGCAGAAAAGAGACAGAGCTGGCGCTATCTCGACTTTGATACCATGTTTCAAAAACTAGTAGAGTTTAAGGACGAGAAGGGACATGTCAGTCCTCCGGTGAAGCATGCGGAATTGGGACGATGGGTGTCGGAGTTGCGTGCGAATAAGAAGGCCTTGAGGGAACGGGGATTGGAGTTTGAGCCAGATGTAGATGACGATGGTCTTCTTGCAGCGGCGCTAAAGACGGATGAGAGTGTGGCAGTGGAGGGAGATCAAGGAGAGACTGCGGATTCAGCAGCAGCACGCAAGAAAGATTATCCTCCATCTCGATCAAGTACCTACCTCACCCAAACCTGCGTAGAACGTCTTGATTCCATCTCTTTCCCATGGGCCATCATAACCGGTCGTGTATCATGGGAGCAGCGCCTTGAGGAAATAAAGCAGTTTAGGGAATTGAATGGAAGATTTCCAACAAATAAGGAGGGCACACTAGGGAATTGGTTGAAGGCACAACGGAAATTGTATACGAAGAATGACGCTGATTTTATGGCGAGGAGGCTTCCGAAGGTGAGTGTATTGAATGTTCGTGGATGATGATTTTCATTCTTTGAAACACTCATCAAAAACACCCCATCGTTCATGATTTATATTAGTTGGAAGAAATTGGATTGCCACTTAGACCACGAAACTACACTGCCATGGGCTGGGATGATAGGTTTCAGCAGCTGGTATGTTATGTGTTCTATACCATGCACTTATTGTGGTGCAATTTTCTCTTGATGCATACTCATTGATATTATACACCCAAATTGGATTGTTCAAACCTCTACTCAGGTTGAATTCGGCAGAGTGAATAGACACTTCAACGTCCTGAATCCCTGCCCGGACAACGGTGAGAGCCGGCTAAAGCTCGCTGACCTAAGTTCGGAATCCGCCGACGCCAGGAGATTCTATAGGTTTACTTGCAAACTTCACACAGACTACAGGGCGATGCAACGGGGCATTCCCAGCAGCTTGCTCACAGAAGAACGCATCGCGCAGCTACGCAATGTAGGATTTGAGTTCTCGAGAAAGGCCGATAAGCCCGTGCCAGTCGTTGAGTGGTCGACGAGGCTGCAACAGCTCGAGGCCTTCCAATCCGAAATGGGCCACTTGCGAGTTGACCCCAATTATGACAAGTATTCCAACCTTGGCGGATGGGCTGTCGAGATTAGCGAACGGCACAAGAGTTGGCAGGAAGGGCGGCAATACCTATCCCCCGAAGTGGTGGAACAATTCAATCATCTCAATTCGATGGGGTTTGGGTTCGATGTGTTTCCGAGCAGGCGGGGGCAGCGGACATGGGATGATTCTTTCAACCTTCTTTTGCAGTATCGGCAGGAGACGGGATCGACGAGGGTGCCACATCATTATAAGGCGGACTTTCGGTAAGGCAGGAGGCACTTGGCTCCCATTTTTGTGCATATATCATTCTCACACGCACTTTCAATTTCTTCATTTTTTAGCCTTGGATCATGGGTTGCGGTGCAGCGGAAGGAATACAAATATTGGATGGAGGGCAAGCCTGCCAGGCTTACACAGGAGCGTATCCAACGGTTGGAGAGTGTAGGCTTTGAATGGGTAGCTAGACGAGGGCAAGAGGATTGAGAATGTGTTTTATTTTCAAAGCTGTGTTTCGTCCTTTCTTCCTCCTCGATCCAAGAGGTTCCAAGTAGTAGATACTCACAATATAGACTGTATTATCATATATGGTACCGTCATATTCTCTGACTTGGCTACTATACCCCCCTCTCTCTTCGAGCCCTGCCATCAATACCCGAAATAGTTCAGTGTCCGTGGTCAAGCAATAGAGCTTCAAGTGAGCGGCTTCAAGGTCTATTTTCAAGCTTCCCCGGGATCTTCTGAACTCTCAGGGTTTATTGCTAGCTTTAGTGTTGGCGCACGGTGAGGGCCACTGCGAGAATAAAATCATCATTATCAAGAAGCTCAACGCGAGAAGTGCAGAGACAGAGGATGTGACGGTGGAGGACGGAAAGGAGGTTGATCCAAACGGCCGTGCAAGCAAGGATATCATGGGTATCTGACATGACTTAACGGACGATCGATGATATCTCTCGGTCTATTACTGGCACAGTAATTTTAAATTTCGTGCATTTCATCACCGTATCCAAGCTTCCCAAGAAGGTTAGAGCTATCCTGGGATTTCTGCAGAAAAATC
>JAZGVS010001257.1:0-10215 GCA_037356235.1 Bacterosira constricta
CAATGCATAATACACACAACACGCTACAATCAATTGTGCAATCAATGATGAAACTATTGGTGGTATGATTGGAGATAAGGAAGCAGCAAACTTCCTACTCGACAAAGTTGGAGATCCATACATCGCACACTATATCAACCATCTATCATTGCAAGCCAGTGCAAGAAAAGCACCATATGTCATTGTACTAGACCTACATGCACGCAACCACCCATCAGGAATCATGGACAGAGTGTGAACGAAAGCGAATTAACATCTACAGCAGAAGCATTCTTTGAAATCAAGACCTACACACCATGTGTCAGCTGCTACAACCACAACCACACTGATAGAGGTCCAGCAGACCGCAGAGCCAGATTGGTATCACAGGAATACCACAGAAAATTTCAAAAAACTGGATAGCAAATTCACAGCTGAGATTGTAGGCGACAACAATGAACTAGTTGGACCATTCGAGGCAGCACCTTAGAGGTTCTACAGGGAACAAGTAATACCACTGTGCTCTGGATGTTTTAGAGAAACAAGGGAACATTTTGAGAAGGTAATCAAACAACTTGCAAGGGAGGCGGCAGCAGGAGATGATGGTATGACTATATCTCCATTGGTCATCTCAGATAGAAAAGGAGGAGCATATGTAATCATGCTTTAGCAATTTAGAAATTTGGAGTATCAATAGCACGGGGAAATGCAGAGCATAAATTGGCGAGGCTACATTACGTTAGAGCAACAACGGAAGAAGTGAGGGCAACATGCAACAGTCACCACAGCAGCAGTAGATGGAAGCCGGACGGGCACTATAACCATGCTCTAACTCGAATTGGTACTCACAACATACACCACCAGGATACGGAACATTTCAACAGTTTCGAAATGAATATGATTTCGCGGTGCATTAGATGCACACGTGGAATCATCATACAAATGCAAATCGGATTAAAAATCCAGCATCAAAACGCAAGAAAAACAATGCAATAATTGTTACTTAATAAGCCTTACACTTACATACTACAGTACAATTTGTAGGAATTATTAACCTATCTGGCTACTGGCTACTCTCTCAGTGCAGCCAGTACAATAGCCAGCCTATAATAGTGAGCTAGTTTATGATGCAGACAATTCATTATCAATTGTATGAAAATTGTATTGTCAGCATTGTTATACTACTTTTTGGTTACTGTTATTAGTTTACTGTTTACTGTGTATCTTGTGTCTATTGTTTTCAGTTTGCCATGGCTTGATGCAATGCTAGCGGTGACGCATTTTACATTGTACCCATGCTGCTGCAGGTGATATGCAGGTGTATACATGATGTATCCACTTCAACGCCATTGGCCACAAATATTTCGTCGTTACCCACAACACTTCGTCGTCACCTTTCTTTCATGTACTGTGATGTTGCCTCTGGTGTCCATTGTTACTGTGTCATGTTTCCATTGTTGTCATGTGGCTATTATTGATGTGAATTGCGATTGCCCAGTTGTCTCCGCCATTTTGTTTTTCGTCCCACTCCCGCCGCGTCGGCTATTTTCAAGTTGCCATTATTGTGCGATTGTCGTGCCATTGTTGAGTTGCCATTGTGATTTTCAGTGATATGGGACGGTTCACATGTCTTGACTCCAATTCATGTCATGGTTGCCGGTTTGCCGTCGTCGCAGTTGCAGCTTTGTTGTTATCACGTCGTTTTGGTTTATGGCATGCAGTTGGTATTATTGTCGTGTCATTGATGCCAACTTGATGGTGATTGCTTGTATGATTTCTTGCATGTCGATGCTAATACGAGAAAGGATTTATTGAGGATGCATTATACATTGCGGCCTTTCTTGGGCAGATATTGATGTTGTTGCATTATTGATTTTCTGTCGTCGTGCGGTGTGTATATTGGCGGTGATCGGTGATATCGTATTGTCAGGATGTCATATTGCCGAAGGATGGTAGTTATTGCATCTGTGAGTTGGATAGCAGATAGAGGTCCATGTGGTTGTTTTGGTTTCCTCGTTGAATGAGTCATACCATTTTCGTTGCGTTGTCGTGCCGTGTATGATGTGATGTCGTTGGTTACGCTTTAGAATGTAGAGTAATTGGTGGCGCTTACTTTAAGCAACGGAACCATCAAAGCATTGGTTAATGGATGCACCAATAGTACGGCTTCTCTGTAGCACAGCACTAGTAGACTGGCCTCAGAAACTGGTGGATCCGATTGGAGGTCGGAAGTTGATCTTGTTGATTGTTGTATTTGCAAATATTCTTCTTGATGTTGATGGCATCTGGCGGAGATCTTAGCGACAAAAGATACGCAAGTCAACCAAGGAATTAATAGGTATAATATGATTGTATCGCTAAAATACACATTCCTAATTTTTCATAGATTATTTACCACCAACTTCATTCTTCAAGTTCCTCGACCATGGCCATGGCCCCGGTGCGCATGGTCACCAAGAAGGATTATATTATTCGGATCTCGCCTATTAGCATCCAGTGTATGACATGATGCCGCCGCGACAGAAAGCACTACTCTGCATCTGCGTAGTATTCGCCCGCATATCGCTTGGAAGTTCATTTCTTATCCAGGAAAATAAGATCCGCTCCGCGTTGCGTTCTACAACTACAACTGCAACAACCGCATCAGCAGAAGAAACTCCGTTGTTGGTTCCACCAGGAATACTAGGACCACCTGAACCCTTGCGAAGTCTTCTGCATGCCAAGCTTATTTATGCATTCCGTACCTTGCAATACGATGATGAAACCGAAAGTATACAATTTTCAATAGAACGAGTCAGCAGTACTCCTGACATATTCCGTCTCCGAAACTTTCTAACTCCATCCGAATGCGCACAAATTAAATCGACCACAGAAGATTCGGGTATGAAAGAGGCCGAAACAGTGACACAAGATGATTCATCCTCACGAAAAAAATGTTCCGTGGCGTGGATTTCTTCTTCCAACGGAGCGGAAGATAATGAACCAAGCATCGTCAGTGATCTTGTGGCATCGACGGCAAATGTATTTCTATCAAAAGAAATAATGTCTCATCCTTCTGCGGGCATAGAGGATTTGCAAGTGCTGAAATATGGCACGGGGGGCGAGTTTTCCATCACCATGATGGTGAGCCAAGGATACTTACGGATATTTATTACATCAATGGGGTGAGAGAAACGTGGTTTCCACTGGCACATGCTAGTAACGATGATGCGAGTGAGGATCTCTGTGGTTAGGAACCGGTTAGATATGGTAAAGACTCTTGAACCTGGAAAGGATGGTTTGCTCATGAAGGGTGCTGGCCAAAATGAAGACACAAATAGAGAAGAAAATGAGCACATTGCTTGGGTGAATCAGGGTGATGCAATTGCTTTTTACAATTACAAGGACGATGGATCGGCTCAACTAGATTGGCGATCTATTCACTGTGGCTTGCCCACCACAGAAGAGGAAGGGACTAAATGGATAGCAAACCATTGGTATGGACTGAATGTTTTGGCTGATATGTAAAACTAAATTGAATAATCTGATATATTCAAATGTTCTGTTAGTTGTAGATCTCAGCTATATTTCATATCACACATTACCTTACTCCAAGGACTGACCGTAATAAATCCTCATCACCTCCACAAGCCGTTCGAAGTGTGGCAGTATCCAAGTCTTTCAACCTTCCTCCTCTCTTTTGCTGTGCCAATCCACCCAATCCCGCCTCTTCCAAAGCACTTTCGAGAAGATGCATACTTTCCACGCCATCTGGCCGTTTCCCGATCTCTCTGCTATCCACTGCATATTCCTTTGCATCCTCTTCCGTCGATGGAGGAACAACGACGACGATACCTGGCGTACCCCATAGCAGACCACCTTGCAACTTGGATTTCTTTGCAGTATCTACCAATGCCTTCTCCTTTTTGTGTTCGGATCCTGATAATAAATGGTTGTATCTTAATACATAGCATTCAACCTTTCCCACTGTATCACTAGAGACATTATGATCGTTGCTGCTGTTTGACAGTAAACATGTACTGCTATTATCCGACAGCCAATCCAATACCAGTTCAAGACACTCACACCCAACAAATGATTCAAGATAGGTTGTCATTTTTGAATCAAAACCATCGACATTCGTCCCATTATTTGTGGCATGAAGAATCAGACAAGCAGATCCAGATGGATAATTGAATGGGAATTCAATCTCCAATACCAAACCTGATAATTCATCAAGGTCATCTAATTCACGGCAATGGATTTTGAGTGATAGACATTTCTTCACCGGTAGAGTTTGATTGCTGTTGCTGTTGCCAGTCGCTTTTTCAAGACGATTGAATAGAGCTGGTGTTATTATTTCAATGGCATGGGCATATTTTGATGATGAATGATCCTGGAGTGCGTTAATTTCCCCCACTTGTCTTCGAGCGTCGGATATGTCCATTGCTGGAAGGATTTTTTATCATTTCCTGGATATGATCGGCTATTGTACAATACCCCTGCGCCGATGTAGGTGAGCAAGATCAGCGTGGTGAAGTCGTTGGATTCCTATCTCTTGGGTGTTCTGCGGGGCGTGAATGAGGTAGATACGAATTGCACGATGGGAGTGTGTGCCTGTGTGTGCCATTGTTGAACACTTTGTTTCGCTGGTTCTTCTTGTTTTTGTACCTTTTTGTACATAGGCGACTGAAAGACTTCCACGTGGCACATATATTGTTAGTCGCTTTTCTTGTGTTGTTGATGATGGATTTTTCAGGGGGATTTTTCCTGGATTTTTCATCCGATTTTTCATTCATAACATCAATACAATACCTCCATCGGCAATTGGCAACCTCCATCCTCTCTATCGCACCACCCATACCAACCACACATCATTGTCCGCCATGAGGGGTTCCAATTATATGGGCATTGCGGCAATATCAGCCTTCACTAGGCTGGGCGTCACTGCCTTCGGTTGGACGAGCCATCGCCATGAACTTGTGCTAGAGCACAGAAGATCGTCGATACAACATCATGGTCTTTTGTCACAATCACATCTTCATTCATCCTCTACATCGCAAGAACAAGATGAAAGCCAAGAACAGCAAGATCAGCAGCAGCAACACCCTCACTCCAAGCTCTGGTCAACCACTCTTGAAAATTCTCCCAACAGCCATGTCAATCCTTCTGTTGATCTGGCAATTCGACCGCCTTCGGAAGGAGGTACCGGCATCGTCGCAGTTGACCATGTACCCGCCGATACGGTTGCAATGTGCCTCTCATTGGAAGAGGTCGGCATGATTGATGCTGCATCCATTCTAGATTCCTATAACGAAGAAGAGCATGGGCAAGATGAAGTCCTATCCAAGCTGAAAGAAATGTGGAGTAAGGAGCTAGCATCTACAGACAAACAGAAGAGCGAAGAGGGAATACGATTAGCCGTCCTTGCTGGAGTCATTGCGCATTTACTCGTTACACAGATTTAACATCCTTGACTACAACATCCAATTCGATCAAGGAGGGATCGAACTATGCATTGGAACAATCTCGGCGGCTGGGACTCTTCTTTGATGCCATGCCATTATTGCCCCAGCATGATACTAACAACAACCAACATCCATTTCCAACGCATTTTCTATACTGGACCGATGATGAAGTTCAAATTCTCCTACAGGGCACAATGGGACAAACAAAAGCCCGAGAGGTCCGTGCCGGTATTGGTCTGGTGGTGCGCGAATGGTCATCGTCCTTCTTGAAGGAACATAATTCCAATGGTGGTGCCTGCTCACAAACTCAGATACTGAATGCCATATTTTCAGCATTTACGGCGGTACTCTCGCGATCCTTTGGAGATGCTGCGGGGAGATATTTAGAGGGTAAGGGCCGGATGCTGGTGCCATTGGTAGATATGTTGAATCACGATGGAGAGGATCCGAATGTTCGTTGGACTTGGCATGTGGGAGAAGGCGACGAAGACAAGATTCAAGATGGGAAAGGAGATATTGTCGTTACAACCCTACGAGATTTGAAGAAGGGAGAGGAATTACTCAAATGTTACGGATGGAGGCCGGCGTGGGATATTGCAAGTAGTTATGGATTTGTCCCGAGGTTGAAGAAGGAACGATGGGAGTGTGCCGTTATACCATTGTTCCCAGCAGTGTTGGATCTTGATCCAGATGCTATTCCTACGCCTAACGAAAAGGCGAAGGATGAGACCACTTTGGATATGTTGCTCGAAGCCAACTATGGAACCTTGGTGAAAGCAGTGATTGCAGCGGTAGATGCTGCTAATGAAGTACGAGCTCGACAAAAAAGTGATGATGATGAAACTGTAGACGGGGCCGAAAATGACAGACCAGAACAATTGAATCGCTTGGAAGTAGTCAGCCTGTTTTGTCCACCACCAAAATCTACTGCTGATGAATTACCCTTCCCACGTCGACAACCATGTGTCATCGTAGGGACCAAAATACAATCCTCTGCTTCTTCCACCAATGATCAATATCACCATCATGCTATTGAATCAGTTCTCCCAGCGTTCCGTGCCGCAGCATCTGCTATTTCCCAATTACGAAACAATCACAAAAGATGCTCAGGTAGTAATGATAATCCTCTTCCCATCGAGGCATCTCAAATGGCAATGGCAGCAGCATCATTGGACAAAAACAAGGATTGGGATAAACCAGCTATAGAGTTACTCAAAGAGGGAGTAAAATATAGGCTCCAAACTTTAGTCGATGATGGAAAAACTGCGGAGGAATGGGTTGCAAAACGGAATAGGGCTACTGGCATTGAAGATCAAGATATGCAACATCTGCAATTCAGAACAGGTGTTGCACAGGATGTACGCGAGGCAGAGTTGATTGTATTGAGTACTTTGCAGAAAACAGCTAGTGAATGGTAAAATAACAAATTCAAAATAATGGTCATTCAGGTAGGGGGCTAGGTATTATTTTGTACAAGTCTATTGAGGCGAAGCAACCATCGACCCAACATTACAGTCTAAACCACCTATGCGGAGTGCTGCTATGACCCCACAGCACGCTTTTTTATTGCCTTCTTTTCATGGCTAGCTGATCACAGTTCATATTCATTTTTTGAGATCTATCTAGAATGGAGAAATCGTTTTCTTAGCAATCGTCTGCTCTACTTCTAGATAGACTCTTTGGTCTTGTTTGCTCTAGAGAGAAAGAATGATTGCAAATATCATATCCATCTAGAGAGAGAGAGACGGGATATATCGTCTACCCCTCCTGTTGGTTGAGTTGTCGGCAGCAGTTTTCTGGCTTCAACACATGCCACGTATGAATAGTATCGTAGATGAATGATCCCTTTGTGTATGCACCCATCTTGTGAGCACTCTAGCATCATCGGAAGGGGTACTTTCTCTTGGATGAAACATGTATATCGCAATTACATAATTGCAAGTCAGCAGGAGCAAAGTAACAATCTTTCTTGCGTAGCTCTTGGTTGACGGGTAAGAAAATGGTGTGCCTTGGAGTTGCCAGTTAGCCACTACCATACTCTTAAAAACGATGGAGAAAAACTCAATAATGGGGCAGGTGAAGTACAGGAATTAATCTAAGGAGGAGTCGTCGCTACCATCTCTCTCTGCTTGTTTGTTCATCAAAATCGACACTCCAACAGCTATGGCCAAAACAACCGCAGCAAAGAGAACAAGGGAGAATACAAAACATTTTCTCTTCCACCAAGGAGTTACCGGAGCAACCGGAGTACCAATAAAAACCTCATCATCTCTTTCTTCAACCAAGGAAGCCTCTGGTATGAGTGGGAGGGGTTCACTTTTGTTCTCCTCCAGAATGGGTGTCCCGTTAATGCCGCTGCGCTCAATGATCGGTGGGTCAACAATAGCACCCAAGTCAGTATTGTTTAACTGTGCCGACACTTCATGTCTATTTCTAAGATCCGATGGTCGTGTAAGAGTCGCGTGTGGTTTAGAGTCCATTTCCATTTCTTCTCGTGATGGCACCAGGATGGAGTCTCTCCCTCTGTGATGCTTCTTCACATTGTCATCATCAGACACGCTTGCTGCAGTGAATGGGACAGGCGGACTTAATAAAGTACTTGACCTATTCTCTTTCGTAGCCTCAACTGCTGATTGGCCACTACTACTAATCTTCTTGCCGGAATAATACTGGGTTTGTTCCATATGAAGATCGTCTCTCCTCAATTTTTCTTCCACCAAGGATGAGTCTGGAATAGAATCAGACACGCTTGCTGCATTGAATGGGACAGGCGGACGTAATAGCGTACTTGACCTATTCTCTTTCGTAGCCTCATCTGCTGATTGGCCACTACTACTAATCTTCTTGGCAATATTTGTATTTTCAAACATTACTGGAGGAAGAGGCGGGCCGGAATAATATTGGGTTTGTTCCATATGAAGATCGTCTCTCCTCATTTTTTCCTCCACCAAGGATGAGGAGTTTAGGGTCGCAGTGGGGGGTAGAGGTCCGGCTTTGTCATGAACAAGCTTTAGACCTAGATCAGCCGATAGTTGCGATGAGGTACCAGCAATGTTTTGAGTGGATTCGTTGAACACGGGTGATTTGGTGTTTCTCATCTCATCATTGCCATGAGCATGAGCGGCAACAGATTTACCATCAGGAATACCCGTAGCGGTAACTGCAGCAGCGGTGATTTGAGCGGATGAGTCCACACAATCATTCTTTATTACAGAGGCAGCAACGAGCGAGCTGACCTCACGTTCGATTGGGGATGGCGAGAGTCCTGCTGGCAGAGATGCTGCATCCCCTCCAATAGTTTGCGCCACGTCGTTTCTGGGCACAGTGGCCTTCGTTGCAAGGGCCTCCAAGTCTCTGAGATCGATTTGGCCACTACCATTTACAGCCAATTCTGAGATTCGCTTTACTAGCTCTTCAACGCTGACGGTTCTCTCCCCATCATTTCCATGCGCATGAGTGCCAGCAGATTCATCATCGGTTATCGTCGTCGGCTGACAATGCACGGTATTCATCGTCGCTGACGTTATCCACGACCAATCCTGGGATGGATGAACATCATCGTTGTGAATTAGTTCTTGACCATCAGCTCGAGGCGCAGAAGGTAATGTCGCAACTGCAACGCCAGCAGTATCATTTCCATGAGCATGAGTGTCAGCAGATTCATCACCGGTTATCGTCGTCGGCTGATTTATCCACGACCAATCCTGGGATGGATGAACATCATCGTTGTGAATTATTGCTTGGCCATCAGCTCGAGGCGCAGAAGGTAATGTCGCAACTGCAACGCCAGCAGTATCAGCGTTTTGAGTGAAAGTATTCGCATTAATATTCGTTGGCGATCTAGCGAAGGGCGAGTTCACATCATGGTTCGCTTCATTCGGAGACGGCGAGCTAAGAAGCCCCTCCTCGATGTCTCTTTCGATCTCGTGGGTAGCTATGGTTTTAGATTCCATTGTAATGATAATGCCTTCACTGAATTTATTTCTGAATTATATGGGTTTGGTCTTACGATACTTTTGTGGCAGATATCATCTGATATCGTAATATGTAGAGGTGAAACCCGCAGGAAACAATAACAGTGAAACAATCTCTAGAGGTATCTCGTTGTCGTAGTCGTAGGTTGAAGTACCTACAACCTGTCTGTACGCAGCATACGCGAAAGGTCTACAGGCCCAATTTCGGATTGGACTTATCTTCTTAGTAGACTTGTTCACTTTTTCCAACGTGGTGACTTAAAAGTTGGTTCCCCGATGTAAGTTCAATAAAAAGTGCCATTATTCAAAGCTCGCCCAGGACAAACCAAGAGCCACATTACTTATTGTCTGCAATGTTATCTGCTTCAAGCACGAACTGACAGCGCACAGCTTCAAGTGGTCGTGTCAGACAGTGTCCCAGCACGATCAGTGAATCTCCACTCAACGGAGCGGTACCGAATATGTCGACCCCTACGCTTTGACCTCGGTACGAAATAGCTATGTAGGGTTATGTACCATTTCCCACGTATTTATCGTTTAGTTGACATAAAAGTGACATATTAGATTTACTTAACTACAACCTATACGCGATAAGCCTACAGGCCCAATTTCGGAAATGACTTATCTTAGTAGGCTTAACTTTTTCGATTTTATTCCTACGTGACAGTACGTGATGACTTTTAAGAATATTAATTCCGCCGCAGATATGGATAAGATAAAAAGTGCCGTTTAAGGTAGTACCCCACTGGTGATTTTCGGGTTTTTTGAAATATTTGTGCGAGCAGGTCAGCCACAAAACATCACGAAATCACGAG
>JAZGVS010001258.1:0-10217 GCA_037356235.1 Bacterosira constricta
AATATAGTATAACCCTACCGAAAGGGATTAGCCTGGGCAGCGCACTAAGGTGATGAACCAAATCAGCCAAGCTCCATGATTAGCTGTCACTGAGGAGCATTTTCAAGCTTACTAACCCCCTACCGAATAGTGAAAGTCCGACAATCTTGGGAAGGCAACATCCACCACCATTACATCCTCATGCCTGATTCAACCCCCATTAGATGTCGATTTGTACTCTGTATTAATATCTACTTTGGCACCTACCTGAAGGGCAGCACTTTTTATTGGAATTCAAAAAATATCAAGTTGTGCTCATCTGATCTGATACTGTTAATAGTTTCCTAAAAACTGCTTATAATCCAGCACCAGCACCCACTTCTTCATATCTTATTCTCTCTCAATTTTTAAACCACATTGTGTTAGAGTCTTGTTCCAAACCAGGACATGATATGTGTTACATGTTGACTCAGTCATGATGCTCAACGGCCGCTCAGAAACTGCCATGCCACCGTTTTATACCATAAATTCTTGCGTGGTCCACGGTTGTCACTGGTAGGGAAATTATCCTGGTCATTTGGTGTTGCTTTGATAATCGATCCTAAAGCGTTGTGGCTCTACCGTAGTGGCTAGCTACTTGTCCCACACAAATACAAAATGAAAACAATACGACAACCATGACAATGAGCTGCCACCCAAAACCATTGCCACGGTTGCCGCAATTTTTGTAATGCAATGATTCTACTGGGTCAAACTGCTTGCAATTGGCTGAGGGCGCTTTGTCGGCATTTAGGCATAAACTAATTGTGGATGAGACTAAGTAATTGCAATTTTTGTGTTATCAATTTTATTGATATCAAGCGTAGAGCCAATACCAAGCCTAAGTAGATTCGTTGTTATTAATAAAATTAATAACGACACAGGTCACAGGCTCATCGTGGTAAAGGTTCAGGTGGTAATTTTCAAGGTAAAATCCACGTCTTACAGTTTTCCAAGACAAAATTGCTAAAATATGAGAAAACGAAAAAAATATAGACCAACAGACAAATTGGGTAAACCTAGGGTAGTTAGAGACCATGTCATTAAAATCTTATCATCAATCTCACCAAATCATGGTTAACACATTTTCCTTGTTATGAATAAAATTGATAAACAAAAATTCCCAGGGATACAGAGGTCATTGATTTTGATGTGTGGCCCTGCCAAGTCATACAATGGCAGTGGGCTAAATGAGAAGCAACTCTTTCTACAAGAAATAATGCCCATGATTCTAAATAAGTATTATAGATTAAAGACTAGTAGAAATAACTTACACAAATGCCAAACTAGACTATCATTACTACTTTTATTTAAAAGCTATTCGTATGCTGACATTTAGCAAACACTTAACAAACACAAACTGAGCAAGTCATGCACAGTAGCACAACAATTGTTAGAAGGGTGGTAATAGGTAGTAGGTACCATATTATTCAATAATGAACTTTGTTGGGTGCTGCAAATATGGGGGTTGTCGCCTTTAATCCTTGGCCCTGCCAAACCATACCATGCGTGAGTTGTTAGTTGCCGAGTGCCGCTTTCTACAAAAAATAATGGTCTGTCCGTCTTAGGTAATAAAACTAAAAGACTAGAGATAGCATGCAATAAAACTGAACTAGATTGTGATTACTAATATTATATAGAAGCTAATATTCTTATCTTATCGGCTACAGACAAACTAACAAAGTTGAGTGTTTTGCTATCATTAATGCCGAACAGTGACAGGTGACAGTTCATCCCCCCACATACCTATGATAAAACCAACCAACTTACCAATATAGAGCCACAGCATTATGTCCATCAATACTTGATTGGTTGATGTGTATTTCAATCTGGGATGGCAATTCATGGTTGTGACATTGTTGTTTCTAGCAAAAATATGGACGCCGTGGTGCTGGGATTTGTTATTGTTGTGGTGGATCAGAGCTCAGTGTTCTCACTCCGGTCCGGTTGTAAGACTAATACTGTTTTTGTTTGGTCTGGGTACAGTCTAGAAGACTAGATACGTCTTAACAGGATTCCAGGTATGGCCGTATACATGACCATTTTTCTTGTACTGGGTAGAGTCTCAGATACTACAAATTGGCAATCCAACTGATAATACACACAGGTGTGTTGGCCTACATTAGTTTGCCAATTCAAATTATGTGCTTGGGTATGGCATTAGCATTGGAATCATTGTGCTACCAAAGGATATAGATATCTTGCATTGAGCATGTGCAACCATACCCATACACATATTGCAGTATGGGCTCAAGCCTTGATCCTCCAATATGCTCTCAGATATCATCCAGAGAAAGTACGAAAGAATGAAATCCCATATCCGAGTAGCTTCGATCTTGAAGATAATCAGCTCTGAGTTCTACAAGTCTACATCCACATTCATTCTTGAAAGATCAAGGCAATTTACCTCTCGTATCACAAAGGATGTCCCATAAATCGATTAACTGTCAGTGTACTGATCATAGTTGTGCTGCTAATATGCAGTCAGCTCCCCTATCAACCAAAACAGCCTCAGGGAATTCTTCATGACATTGGGTGTGACATGACGGAACAATATCTTCCTAGTCAAATTGCTTTCGTCACTCTCAGAATGAGATGCCCATATTTGTCAAATGACTTGTTAACATATCAATTCATATCTTACATAAAGTAAGAATGATTTATATCGCAGTGCAATAATACTCGTGATATGCACCAAGTCTGATTCCATGGCACATGGCTTGCTTCAAACAGACAACTTACAGTTTCAATTTGTAAGCTGATGGCAAGTATAATTCTTGCTCACCTGCAAGTTTTCATGTTGCCGAATAGTGTTGCCATTCCATATTTTGCCTTGATCTGATGGGGGATGGGGGTGTCATACTTTCAAAGCTTCACAGGAGTGATCACATATTGTGCAATGTTTCACGGCATTCATAATCTCCTATCACTATCATGTCCTTCCAGCTGCACGACGATGATACTTTGGAAGATGGCGCTTGTGTCTTGTTTCCAGTGACTTGGTTGTGATTGATAAAACCAAGATATTATCTGCATTGCTTGTTTGCAACTTGGTCTTCTCTGCTAATTCAGACCGCATACTACGACCTTGTTGAAACGCCCCGCTTGTCATATAGTGCTGTATGGCTTGATGGCATTCATTCAAACTCAAAGTACAATTTGGGACCTGCATGTGTGTTACACTGTATAGAAAGCTCGGCACCGCACAACAACAACAGCAAATGTGTTAGACTACAAGCAAACATCTCTAAGTCCATACTTCGCACCATATATACTGCAAATGATTCCCATTAGTCAGAGATGTTGGATTGTTGCATGTGACTACTAATCTGGACTTGAGATTCTAGAGCTCTCAAGCTAGATAATCAAATCGTATTTGTCAAAATTTATGATCTTCAAATCATTAGAATCGTCTCGAAGTGCAATTGATTCTCATGCAATGGTACATGGACTCATTCCCATCTGACAAAACTCTCCCCTGAATGCAATCATCCGATTGGGCATGGCAGATTCCATGAAGGACAGATATCATAAATGGATCACTTGGCTACTCTTGAAATGATATTTCCAGTTCTGGAGGGAGTATATTTTGATTGACTCAATCCATTTCATTTGCCATCAATATGATCTAGAGCTTGAAAGTTGGTGTCATTCAATTGGTTCAGCGAAACAAAAAGCATTGCCGAGACGGTGCATGCCATTGTCTTGCATTGCAATAATTTGTGACATGGTACACCTCACATTGTAATTTACAATAGCGGCTGATGTGGTATCGGACTTTCAATGAGCTCTTTCTCACATCAATATTTGCTGCGTGATCTAAGTAGATGCCCCTCGACCTCATTGTCAGAGGGCAGGCTTGAAGTGTATTTCTATTGCTTTGGCACTAGAAATAAAGAAATGAATGTCAGTATAGACAGCTTGGTAGCCCCGGGAATTTCCCATAATACTGTAATCACGTCATGCATTGTTGTTTGTTCAATCTACTTCAAAGATTGATCACATTGTGTCTCTGAAGTGAATGGCATTTTGGAATACCCACAAAATCATTGTATAAAACAGTGACACTCAAGATAGTGCGCATCCAAATTAAGGCTATTTGTTGTCAATTCTTTTAATCTGCCGGATACATAGTATATTGGACAGTATGATGCATCACATATGAATGCTGGATACCTCCGCAGTTTTTATGATGTAACAATCAGTAATTCTCCATGAGCCAAATTTTGACTAAAATTTGGATTTTTCAATAGACTCAATATTATGAAATCATTAGTGAATGGTCTTTGGAGAAATTGTACACAAATAAACAGAGGACTCATCCATTTGGGTCTGTGTCAACAGATGTCTCATGTGTTGCGACCACTTGGCTCAATTCCATGAACATAATATCTCTTGAGGTTGTGGTGGCTGGCGCGTTTTTTTTAAAGCCTCGCAGTTGAATATGATTTCATTTCAAAAGTGATTGCGTTTTGGGTGGCTCACGAGAACACTGGATCTACTATTCAGTAAATCTCAAGATCAGCAACACACAATATAGTGCCAATGTACCAAAACAAAGAGCTCAAAAAACGCTCACTGTGGACAATGACTTTGCTTGAGGCAGTAAGACTCGTCTTTGTGGGATTCTAGCTGCATATCAACAATCCAATCTGCGGACTGTGAATCTCACATGCCAGTCTTGGATCTGATACTTCTATCGAGATGAAATGAAAATTATAAACCACAGCAAGTTATTACCAGCTCCCCTGAAATAGGGATCAGTCTTGCTTGATGGTAGACCAATGTCAATTCAGTGCTGTCTTGGTCTTGGGGGTCATCCTTGTGAATTAAACATGGATGCCTCATAAATGCATTGCCAATTCCATACCATCGGCAAATCTCAAAACTGAATATACAAGAAGATTAAAGAGAAATACTTGGTGGAAATGTGTCAGTGGATGTTTATTAGAAGAAGTTCTCACACAAATACATGGTCAACTTATCCTCCAGATCTAGGCAAGGACAGAGTTTTATCCACCGAGCACAATCTGAGTTTGTGTGAAATTTGAACTTGACAGGTAGAACGCAAATAGAATCAGATGAAGCAACAGAGAAAATCACAGTTGTGTTTTGCTTGCTGTTAGGTGAAAATGATTGTTAGTCGTGAACCAGGTCAATACCATTTTCTATCCAAGCTCCAGTAAGGAAGTAAACTGCTCTGAGAAGAAGGCATCCTAAGAAATACCTGGTAGTATATCTCTCACTTCTTAATAAATTAATGTGTTCTATATCCCCAGTGGTGATACATACCCAACATCAATAGATGCCCTTGTGTTCACCGTGTTGGAGTGTTTGAATGGCAAGATTCTGTTTTGCGCTTATATCTGTGTGTGTTTTGGTATTTAAAGTCATCCCCTAACCATCCAATACACTGAAGAGTGACCGGCAATTGTGAGACAAGGCTACACGTTTAGCTGTGTTAGTTCAATATTTTAATGCAAGAATGTTACATCCTCAACATCACTAGTTGTGTCTGACATAATCTATGCTCGTGAAACCATATATGTGTGCACATAAATGGCATCCGAATTCCTCTGTGAAAAGGAGGCCTCGACTAGCCTTTTGGGAGATGTTGAGTGACACAATTCACTCCTCCATTATGTACATATACAGTCCACGGCTTGAAGTGGTTGACTGTAAGCGCTTCACAAAAATATATCGAAGCTTTTAATTGAATTGTCAGATCTACTGTGCGGTGTTCAGTTGTGCAGCAAATTGAAAAGTTATTTATGTGGAATTCCTTTCATTTACGTTGAAAGTACTGATTAGGAAGTGTGCTGATTGGGGAGAGCGTGATCGTTCTCACATAATTCAGTCTCTCAGAGACCTAATAAGCATCCACCCTCCGGTTTTGGGCATATGATATCATCACATGTATGCAGGCACCTACATCTTTGCATGTGTAGTCTCATTACCTTGATGCATTGCTTTTCGGTAGCAATGGTCACGGGACAGTAGCTGAAAGCCATTGTTGCAGTAGTTGGATATCAGCTCAAATCTTCTGTAGGACTAGTTTTGATTCATTCCAGAATTCTATCATAAAAAATAGCAACCATCTTCATGGTGTGTTATTTGTCGGAAGTATACAGGCATTATGCCTCTGACACAATGGCTCTGGAACAATGGCTTTGGTACAAAGACTTTGGCTCAATAACTTTGGCACAATATCGTAAACATGATGTTACATGCACAATGCCATTGGCATATTGGCGTCTCGGCTCAATGATGAGTTTGATATGACAAGCATATCTTATTGTATCATACTCAAATGAGTTTCAATTCATTGGAAGATAAGCTCAGGTATGTTTGAGCCAACTTAAGACATTAGACATTACACGATAGACTATACAATAACAATAGGGCCATTGGCCCCACATTAAGGTGGTATTACAAATAGAAGTACATTGTAATATTTTTTAATGGTAAGTGCCGATGGCTTTCTTATCGTATCATTTGATGATCAAAATTCACAACTGATGTAATTCACAATCGTCGCAGTTTACCAAACAGTACTGTTGTCATCACAATTGTTTGTCATTGCCACTGTACATGTTTAATTAATTGCAGAATCAATTAGTGCTGGTGTCGTCATAGTTGTGCGTCCTCACCACTGTACAAGTTTAATTCATTGCAGAATATATGTCAATCACATTGTGATGTAACAAAACAGTGATGGTGTCATCACATTTCACATTGTGTGTCCTTGCCACTGTACAAGTTTGAATTTATTTAGGAATCTGTAGTTTTGATTCTATCGGAATATGGCCACACAGATGACGGCTATTTGGCTTGTTGATTGGGCATCGGGCATACTCTTACGTTCCACTCGAATCTTCTCTCCCCATCACTAGCCATGATCAACAGCTCCTATCCAACCAAATGCCAATCCATCAATGGTTATCATTTGGTCCAGCATTGGGCTGTGTCATGGTTCATTGTGATCAAGAGGAAGATTGAACAATCACCACCACACAGCAGTNTATGTCCCATTTGAAGGGAATGTGCATGTCACGGCTTTGCCAGAGAACGTGCAAATGTTTGTGAGAGCAGATAAAGTAATAAAATCACGCAAGCACAAGCATTGTCAACAAGACAATTGTTACTTAGCTGATCCCTTTCCACTCAGTTAGTAAAGACTGTGGGCCTGATGAAGTGTTTTAAGTTGATGTGATGTAGCCGGCTCGATGTGAGCTCAGTCTACTGTATCCATAGTCTACAAAGATAGCAATAATGCTAGAACTACAGTGATAATCAACCATTAGATAAATTACAAGCCATCGTCTATCGTCTATTGGCACGTGCAAGTAGAGAGAGAGAGATACCAATTCAGGCTCATCTAAATGTTGTCATACGTGTCTATTCACACTTGAAACCTCTACAGATTCCTATGTACACTCCTCCAAATCGGAGACGTGATTTACTCCATCATGTCCCAGCCACCAGGCTTCTACTTCTGTGGCCCACACCACCACCCACCACTGTGTCATGCTTGCCTTTAATCAACTCTCATATTATGTTAGTAATATTAGTAACAACTGATGTAAATAAATTGATTAGAAAAGTGTACCATAAGTGACATGCAAAGCTTTCTTTTTTTCTCATTAGCAACATCTATGTATTTGCCAGATATTTCCAAAGATATACTGTGAAAATATAATTACTAGAACTTTCCAAAGGTATACTGTGTCCTGGATTAGGCTAGCAATTTCTCAAGTGGTAATCACAATTAATGTTAATGTGTTGTTGTGGTCCATATGTAGACACATCGGTATCTAGATCATACAAATGATATTGCATCATGCTCTTTGGTAGGCACTGTATCTTGTGAAATTCCATATTTAAAGCAGCTATTGCCTACCATCTGCAGATATGCCAACACATGGTAGCGATGACAGATCTCCTTGCAATAGTTACTATGACAAATGACTGTGTCCATTGTGATAATCACAAATCATATCTATGACGTCTTGCAGTTACTTTGTGAAAACCTTAGTTTGTGCTTGCGAGTTCCACCTCAACTGATTTCCAGCAACAGTCAGACCAATCCTGTTACCACAAAAAAAGATATAGTATAAGGGACCATACTGTCATGAAGGGAATTGAACCCGATACCTCTACCTGGAACCATAACCCAAGCACAACCTCTCTGACAATCAGGTGAAAGTTGGGATTGGGATTAATGAGACCTGATCACAGTATCTAGCATGCCTACTCCTATAATGCTTGGACAATTTATGGTACAGATGGGTAGTGGCAATATGTAGCCACATAGTTATACCTTCTGCCAAAATTGCCTCATCCAGTTGTTGAACTTGATTGTGTTGGAATATACAATAAAATAATGAAAGAAATCAGTGACCTTGTCACTGAGATGGGATTATGACCTCATCCCAAAATGATGAATCCAATTTTGTCAGCTCAGAACAAATTTAATACCAATTACCCTTTAAGAAACAGGCCAGACAAAATTTGGGGATAAGGTTGTGGTTAATAAAAAGTCCGGCTGAGGTGCTCTTTTCAAATAGCAGTTTTCGTGTGGGCTATATCAATTCTATGGAAGATTAGGTTTATTTGGGTCACTGAATGCTTTCATGTAATGTGTGGTTGCCAAGAATGATCTTACCTATACACAGTCGTTACTACGAGTTCTATAAGAATTGAAATAACTTTTTATCTTGACTTGAGCAGTTGGGACTGAGTTGAGCTCAACGTTGGTGTTCTACATAGATATGTTAGTAAACTTGTGTGTATGAATTGAATTTGGTAGAAATCCTCTCGGAGAGACGGCGGCGGACAGCCTAAGCAACACACAATCTCTCAATTCATCTCTATGGCATTCTTTTTTTCAACGACATTGCCCCCAAACTAATCAACATCATCATCATTGTGCCCACCTTAGGGGAGTTACTAGCATCGTACATAGAGAGCAAATAAGTCATCAGCGGAGGATGGTTTACCCTATTGGAAGGAAGAAGGGCCTACAAGAACGACACGGTATTTGCCACTTGTCATATTTCTACGGTAATTTATATAGCTAAAGTAATCACTATTGATGATATTATTATATATATACAGAAATCAGAGAGGTAGTATACTAGATGTATTGTATGCAAATTGATCATTTAGTTCTTCTTGGCTCAATCCCAAGCAAGACAGTTACCTTGTTCCCAATCTTGTAATGTCCATCCTTCCACATCCGGCGGCATATCAGTGCCCACCCTCCAGTTCTGTTGCATCTTGTCAAGGCTGGAGGCTGGACTAAACTCATCAACATTCATGTCAATGAATTCGTACCACGAAACGTCCCGAACGTCAAGAGGAGGTGTCAAATTCCAAAACTATCTTTCAATGAATAACACATCTAGCCTCAGCAGTACTTGAAAGGCCTCAGTTGATGCCTTCTTTGTCATTACTTGAAGCTCTTTCAATCGTTTTGAGATGAGAGATCTGATGTAGAACCCCCTTTCTCATTATATGAACACTCATTTAGTAAATTACTCCATCTGGGTGCGTAATGAAAAAAGTTGCAAGGTTGAATAGATCAATCCCAACAAGTTTATTTTGATCACGATTGTATATGATTGGCAATAGGGTTGAATCCTATGAAGCCATCTTGAAATGGAGGCATCAGATCATACTGTGGTTGGTTCAAAATTATTATGCCGCTGTATCTCTTCCATCCAAAACCAAGCGGGACATCCATTAGAGCCATCTCTTCTTGGGTGTGGTGCTACGACCCATATATTTTGTTGCAGCTGCCGTGTGAAGCCATGCTTACACCTAGCTTGGGAATCAATGTCAGCAGGATCCGTTGCACCAAGGTTGGGCATGGTGATGTGTAGGGGAGGGAGATCAAGCGAGACAGTATGCTGATGTTGGTGATGTTTAATCAAGAAGGGACTGTTTGATACGGCATGTAGTAATATGATGCTTGCGTAAATCGCTTCTTGAGACAATGGAGAAGCTTCTCGTGATGTTTGGTGTCAGTAGCACCAAGGGTGACTGCTCAGCGGCAATGGTTGTTCAGCGGCAATGGAACGACATGGTTGCGGTACAAAATTGTTATAGTTGACAACAGCAATGAGAGCCGGAGGGGCAAGCAAGGGAAGACAATAGGACTCGCAGCAAATTCAATTCCTATGAACAAGCGTACTAGA
>JAZGVS010001259.1:0-10205 GCA_037356235.1 Bacterosira constricta
ATTGTGTTGGAAGTTGGAACTTAGTTTTTCATGGCATTGTTGCTGACGGAACCGCGTGTCATTGTTGGTGCACCGGCTTCTTCTTAGCTTAGGTTTGTGGTGTGCGCTGGATAGGTTATGAGGCGGTATGTGTGTCAGGAATACTAACGCCCGTGATGACACAATGATTGATGGAAGATGGAAGTGGAATGTGATGCAAGTTGACAGGCCCAAGAAGTAATGAGCAATGAGGATGAGGCAACAGTCAGCACAGCTAGAATAGCCACCAGCACAACCAGCTACCTACCTCTTCATCTAGATAGAATACAGTGTACCTACTTCTACCTGAAGTCTTGTCATTTGTCATCAGACCCATGATTTTGCAGTCACAGCTTTCATGTATAGGGTCCTAGTGTATCACATTCCCCCTCCATAATTTCACCGCAGTTGCCAAATTATGGTGAGAGGAACCAATGCCAATGCCAAGGAAGCTGTTTCTATTTCTATATGTACATAGTGCTTGGCAGTGGCAGCATAGTGTGCAGTGTGCCAGTTCAGGATAGGCTCTAGAGCAATGCATCAAAATAACAAGGATTGCAATGAAGCCAAATACCTTGCTGAAAAATATTCAGACAGTATATACCATGGGCATGGTGAGGACAATGATGGACAGTCAATAGATACATTACCTCTTGGGCAAACAAAAATATATATGATGCATTCAGCAGGATTTGAACCTGCGCCAATTAAGAATACGACCTGAACGTACCGCCTTAGACCACTCGGCCATGAATGCCCATGGTTCAAAAGGGGAACATGAAAAAATATTACCCTTTTTCACTCACCAATGAGGATTGGGAGAAGTGGCAGTGTCAAGGTGAATCTTTTAGAACTACAGAGGAATTGGTATAAAATGAGTGCCACACTTGGCAACTCCAAAGTGAAATGGCGAAACGAATCCAAATAATAGAATCAAACAGGAAACAGAAACAGGATTGAGAGAACACATAAAATAATCAAGACAAGGAAACACAACTTTCTACGATTCCTATGAATGGTTTGAAGGCATCCCCAATTGGGAGAATATCCTCACCTGCAAGTGCCACTGCCCAGTTGCAGCTGAAATTACTGGGCTCGTCAAAATGCTGTGTTGACAATGGCGAGTGCGAAAGCAACGGCAACGGCAACGGCGACGATGACAGCTTGGAGGGTATGGCCTCACTCGAACATGTAGACGAGGGGTGCGACCGTTCTCCCTTGGAGATAGAAATAGACAGTGGTGGATCAAATTCCGTTGACCACAACAAGCAAATGCAAGAACCCACCGTTGAGGTAAAAATACCCGAAGTCGCCCAAGAACAAGAAGATAGAGATGTGCTCACATTCTTCCGTCAATTTCTTTCCCATTCTTCAACGGGAAATCGCGAACCACTGCAACCCATGTCCATCCTCCAAACAAGATATAGTACGGTACAATACAAACTCGACAAACAAGCGCAGGTGAAAAGTATGAAAGGATGGTTTCAAGGAGATAAGAGATGGGGTGACGCTCATGACTTATGGTGGACTTCGGAAATTACTGTTCCAGATGATATCGCTACCATGTTTGGGCTGGCGAAGTCTGTCTATAGCTCTGGACAATTCCAATTGACAAGCTCTGAAATCGAAGTGTTGAATATCATGAAGCACGATGGTAAAGGTCTCCTCGCTGATCTGTGTGGGCAGTCCAGAATATCTCCAACGAATCAAATCCAATTCAAATCAAAGAAGAATGCACAGAAAAGCGCTGCGCTGAACTTGCTGCTTGCTATAGATCTTGGAGAACTGCCCATCGTTGGAGGTGATTCGTCAGATTCAGTACTGGAAGAAAATGAACAATCAGTCATGGGTGATGATGTAGTAAGGGATGGCACATCAAACGGCGAGAAAATCCTTACAGTGCCAAAAGAAAGGTTTCAATTACAGAGCATCCAGTACTACGGAGCAGTTAAAAACTCTGAAGGTCAATTCTTATCTTCTGACAATCCATGCATGATTCAGTGCATTGTGTCTATCAGGGATAGCAAATACAATGATATGAATGAATCCACTCTAGAATTTAGAAGTAGCTTTCACGAAACTGAGGTTGATTCTTTAGATGACGTCTTCGACAAGTTGAAGTCTAGGTTGGTGGCACGTGGAGCAACAGTCCATGATATGGACAATATCTTGTCGGCATTGAGAGGATCTAATCAAATTGCTGAATATGAGATTCCACTTCCAAAATGGGCTACAGCAAAGCTTGAATCCAACAAATTCTATTTGTATGAATTGGAGTTTTACTTTCGCAAAGAAGGCAGCATGATTCCTTTATCACAAGCCATGGGTCTTGACGCACATGTAGCTACACGGATAGGGGTTGTGTGTGGGTGCGATTTACATGATGATGTGAGCACACAATTTGAGAACGGACTTTGCACTGATTTCACGCTGGCATCATCACCATGCACTGACGGCAGCAATGGTAATGTGTGTGTTAGGATGTGCTCTCGGACTGAAGTTACTTTACCAGAAATGATTCAACAGAGAAATCACGCATCTCCGGGAATGAATCTCGAAGAAGGCGAATGCCCCATCACCCTGGCCAAATGCTTCAACAAGATTCTATTTGATCATGGCAAGAACTATGGAATGGGGCCAATGCCAGTTTGGGGTGAGCTTCTCAAAAGGCTAGACAACAATGAAGCTGAGCCTGGCAACTGTCGGACTTACATGTTTATTCCGCTACGTCGAAAATGCTGTAATCATGCATCTACGTCGAACATAGAAATTGACTGGAGACTCGTCCGGGATGTGGTACACCACAATACTACATGTGTACTATCCCACAGATGCTTAGATTTTGGTTCACCAATATCCCTCTTTTATCGGATTTTACTTGGATTGTCTCTCATGGGAATCATATTTTGTATCCTGAAAATTTTGCGCTTCGTGGTTACATGCTACACAAATTGGGATCATTTCCTTGATAGAAAAGACTGGAATTTCATCACAGCAATCGTATTTGCGGTCAGCATCTTGACTGTAGTCAATTTAATCAAAACCATTCCAACATCAAATATCCACAATCGTTTCCTCATTCAACCAGTTTTATTTGGAGGACGAGTCTTCATATCGAAGAATGAAGGGCTCACTCCGATGATTTCTTTGTTGCCGTTGCTGTGGTGCATATTGAAAATCAACCGTCAGTTGCCCAAGTTTCGCAAGGAGCTTTGGCAATGCTATATGCGATATCCAGTGGAGCCACTCATACCTGCTCAGTTATTGATTGGTTTGTCATATGCACAGCACGAGTCGACTCTTTTGCACCTTTTTGGAAAGGTTTTATCAATTCCAACACTAGATCCATTATCTCAGAGCTCCATTTCAAATAGTCTCGCTGCTCGTGGGTTACTGGTGCCAGAGCTAACTTCAATGCTCCCAATGCCGAGGGATATGTTATACTTGGTACAGCACGCATCAGTGTTCATGCCCAAACTAGAGCGTGCCCACACCCTCAGTATTGTTGCATCGAGAGTTCAACAAATTCAACGCAATGGAGGACGATCATTAAATACCATTCCTGCCTGCATCGACAATATAACAGCCTTGATTGACAAAGCTACATCCCTACACAACCATGTGCAAACTAAAGCTACAGTTGTCCGCGAATATGAACGATTGGAGGTGTTGGGTGATTCCATTTTGCTATATTTTATTGTTTTGAATCTATTTGCAAAGCTCTCTTCAAGCAATATTGAGTGTGCCCTGGATATTTTTGATGACACAATATCTATCCAAGGCAAGAATACAGTCCTATTAAAAGCAGCGATACGGATTGGGTTGCATAGGTTGTTGCATGTTGCTAATTTATCATCAGCAAAATCCTGGGGAAGCATTTACAAGACACGTACAAAAGGAAATCTTGCTCCTGGCATTCTAACGACTGCGCTAGCAAACAAACAAATGAGTAACTCGTGTGAGAGCATCCTTGGCGCCACATACTTATTAGATGCAAGCGGATGTATGACAGTGGGTCTTCTTAACGAGATCGGACCATGCTTGCCCGACCTTAAAGGGGAAGTTTTTACTTCAGATGAGACTGTTGGCAGACAAAACAAATGCTGGTTTGTTGGCAAAGGGACTTGTCTTATTTCTAAATATCCTTTGACTGCTCATTCCGGATGGGATACTGAACTGTCACAAATCAGGAACATCTTACATCACAATCCCCACATTCTTTCCACCCTGCAAAATAAGGCCACTGTTTTCAGTTCTATTTTAACGCAACAAACAAACTGCCATGGCCAAATTGAAATGCTTCAGTCCGATCCAACTGCAACATTATTGCTACACTGTGCGCTGTTTGATGACAGCATTGGTAGCGAAGAGTGTAATCCCGAAACTATAGGCCTGGAAAGCTTTGCCAAACTCAGGGATAAGATCTTTCATGTAGGAAGGGCTGCTCTACAGCTAAGTATCATCTCGGAGATCTATCATCTCTACCCTACATGTACCTCAGGAGATTTTCATTTGATGAAAGTTGTGTTATTGACAAATGATTCTCTCGCGTACATTTTTATGAAGAACAGATTCCATGAGTGCATGTTTGACAGCAATGCGGAGGCCACCACCATAATGCAGGAGTATATGGAAGAATCAGATTTGTTGGGGGCCAAGGAGTGGTCAAAACGTGGCGGTTGGGTATTATTTCCTGGAGGACTGGATGAATTCCAGAGGCGTATCCAACTATGCACTGCTGGCAGTAGTAATGGAATCCATTCTGAGATGGAACTTCCTCGGTACGCGGGTCTTGCCGCGGGAAGACTTTGGGGTCACAAAAAGAAGCTTCCAGACGAAGCTTCCGATGACCTGAATTTTTCCATGCAGTGCATTGTAGGTGCACTTGTGTTGACATTCGGAGTGAAAGATGCATGGGCGATGCTTCGACCATGTTTTTTGGAACTATTGCTGTTGTCACCAGACGAAACGCGGACGTGTTACATGGGTTTTTCTCCGCTTGTATCCCTTTGCCAAAAGGGCAGAAGATGAGAGCGAGAGAGGAAATCATTCCAATATTTTTTGTTCAGAGTGATGTCATAACCAGAAGATGCAGTAACAAACACAAGTAGATAGCCAAAACTGATGCTTGAAGGAAAAATGCTATAAATCCACTGGCAAATGACCCACCGTGATCAGTTATCTCAGTGGAGATAGATACAGTAACAAACTCAAGCTAGACCACTGCATCTGATGTTCTCTTGAAAGAAAACGATATAAATCAACCTCCTAGACAGGTACAAACCGGTTGGCTCGAATCGTTTCTCCAATCTACTGGTCACTGTGGTTGTAAAATAATTGTAGAGTTAAGTCCCACACAATTTTATGTACCACTGCCCCTGATGTTTTTCGTCTAGCCTTGTCCCGGGCATGGTATCGTATCGCATAAGGAAGTCTGCTAGCTTTTTGCCAGTTCACCGAGCAAAGAGATATTGTACGTTTCCCACCATTCTCTTGATTTCAACCAGGAGGGTAGGAGATGAAAAGTCAACAATACACTAGACTTTAACACTTTTACGATGGACATGATAGCTCCACCGTTTCTATTCTTAAGGGGTACTCGTGTTATACCCCCCTTCGGCTTCTCTTGCAATTTCACTTTTCAATAATTTGATTTTGACTCCATATAGCTCTTTGTTGTAAACCGCACACAAAGATCTACATAAAACCTTTGTACAGATGTCCAAATCTGAGTCTCCATCACTCTTATTCATTCAAATTTGCATTTGCTCCTGTGAGCAGTTCCCGAAGACACAAAAAACGTCAGAAAAGGAAGAAATCCAACCTGAGTAAACGTGTATCTGAAGAAGCTATCATTGCGATGAAATCCATGAAGAAGTCTGAGGAAATGATGGACCAAGTACTGCCTCGCATCAATGCTCTGGAAGAAGCGAACAAAGCATTGCAAGTTACCAACGAAATGCTAAGAAAAAGAGAAATCAATAGGGAACGTCAAGACTGCCAGGAAGGAAGAAGTCAAGCAAAAGTTGCTGATTCGGAAGCGGCAAGCATGCAGCCATTACCAGAAAATGATGATGCCAAATCAACCACCTCCAGCAGTGGCAGTGATAGCGAGTCAACAAATCCACCACCCAAATTTGATATTGACACCGACCCGCTATTCGAGTTGGACAAGCTATCCAGAGAACAACGTCATTTCAATGCAATGGAGACAAGTGACTCCCCCGATGCCAAACGCTTCCGCGCAATGGCGAAATCAGCATCATCACAAATCGACCGCGAAATGGAAGTTATGGCTAACATGTCTCACTCAGATGATGAATACGGCCCAGTCTCTCCCCATCACATCCAATTTTCACAAGAGTCAGAGCAAGCTGAACAAGTGAATGATAGTGTATGGACTGTCGGATCAATCCCTGAATTCAGTGATGGCGAAGGGATGCTAGAGGAGACAGACACCTCCCCGGAGGAAGTACCCAGACAAATCTGAATCCACAACTGACTCCTCCTCCAGCAGCTCAAGTACCAGCTCATGTGGCAGTTCATGTAGTAGTTCCGACATCGAAGATTTCACCCCAACTTCTGAGCTTTTCCCATCTACCTCAACCTTCCATGGACCTCACCCAATCCAAGTGCAGGTTCACCCAACATGCCAGAACCTCATCCAGGTCAAACACGAGCCAGGTATTCCCACCACCCAATAGGACAATGCAGGAGATTGTCGACCTCGTTGAAAGAACACTTCTTCCTCGTCTTCTTCCTCATCCGACTCGGGCAGTGAGTCTAGCAGCACCGATGACATGATGAAACAATCAAACATCCAAACTCGAGACCGTATGCTTGGCACTACTGTGGACAAGTTTGGTGATCACCCATCAGTTTTCACGCGACAATCGCGAAGTCATGGGCGCAGCCATTGGCGCGCTTCACGATAGCAGTGACGATGAGTATCAGTTGAAAGAAAGTATGAGTTGAGTGAAGTCCCCCACCAATATTCTCGCAAAGAAAAACTCGAAATTTTAGATGCAGCCAGAGAAGCACTTCGAGATAGCAATGATGATGATAGTGGGAGCAGCAGTGGTGAAGGGAGCAGTGGAAGCAGCAGCACCAGTGACAGCAGCAAAGATGAAGGTGAAGAAGCGAAGATCAATGACAACAGAGTTGATGTGAATGAATCAGGCAAGGAAAGCAGGAAAGAGCAAAGAAGTAGTTCGGAGGAGTCATCCAGTGATGGCGAATCATGCAGTGACGACAGCGATGCATATGTCGAGCCAATAGAGAAGAATAAGAAATGTGATGATCCAAAACTGACCAACTTTGGTTTCACTCACAGCCCATCCCCAACGAAAAAGCTCCAAACAAAAAAGCCACCCATCCCTAAACAACAAATGCCCATCACTCGTTGTCGTGGAAGAGTATCACTCAAAAGTTGCAAGTAAATTGATCAATGCAACTCCGACTACCGATATACTATTTAGACCGAACAAAGAATGACCTATCAATTTTACATCCTTTCAGGGATGAAGTATCAGCTACCATCCCCAGCGGACATGAACGCTTGGGTTTTCAAAATGCCCATGGAATCAGTTGATGGCCCAATCCAGCAGAGGAAGTCATCGAAACAGCCACGGAATATCAGCTTGGGATCTTTGGTATCGCAGAAAGCAACTGCGCATGGAACAAAGATCTGAAAATGGCAGTCTCTGCAGCAGTTAAACAACCATTTGGAAATGGTGCCATTTCATGTGCATCATCAAAGTTACGCCGATATGGATATCTTGCTGGCGGAGTAATGCAGATGGCAAGAGGAAACTCCTCGGGGAGGCAAGTTAAGAGTGGATCCGACAAATACGGTCGGCACTCGTGGGTAGAAATGATTGAAAAAAATGACAATAAACTCTGCATAATACACGCGTATAGAGTGTACCAAGAAAAAGGAACCACTCACAACTCACCCGGCAGCATAACAGCTTACTGTCAGCAAGCCCAAGAAATGATAAAAGATGGAAGAGTGAATCCTGATCCACGCAACCAGGTACTCACCGACCTGACAAAACTCATCAGCGAGAAGAAAGAAGCAAGATGCGAAGTCATTCTAATGATGGATGCGAATGATGGTTGGGAAGAATATAATTCAAAACTAGCAACATTTATGGAAGAAAATGTGCTCATTGATATTCATCACAACACACTCACTCACCTCCTCTCCACCACCAGGCAAGGCAGCAATCGCCAAATTGATTTCATCTTTGCCACGGAAGGAATCTCAAAATGGGTCACCGAAGCCAGATATCTGTCTCTGCACGATGGAATTATATCTGACCATATCATGCTATGGGTTGAAATTAACTTCAAAGTATTTTTTGGAGGCAACTAATCATCAGTGGTCCCTGCACGGCACAGAGAATTCAGTGTGAACAACATCATCATGCAGAAGAAGTTCACTTAGGAAGTAAAAACAATTCACGGACACCAACAATTTAGCAAGAGAGTGTATGACCTAGAAAAGAAGCTCATTATATTTGGCCCAACTCTATGGTTAGTTCGCCAATACAACATCCTTGACTGCGACCTGGTTCATAGCACCAAGGTGACAAAAACAGTGAAGAAAAATCAATTTGGATATGCTCGCTCTCCGGCATTGATGAAGGCAGGCTCCCAGGTACTCTTTTAGAAATCAGTTGTCTCACCAAAGTGAAATGAAACCCCCCTCACATCTCAATCACACTTCCTAGCTAGTGTATCCGACCAATCAGTACCAGCAGCGGAGAAACTCTCAGTCCAAGGGGCTACCCAAGGAATCCGACAAGTATGTGCAAACTTGAAACATCATCAGAACAAAGCACGAGAACTCAAGGAAAAGTGGCTTGAAAGCGTAGCACGAATAAAAGCAATTGAGAATGATGATGATGCTAAGAAGACACTTGCTGCCATGATAAACTGCATAACTGCCGAATGCATCAGAAGCTGACATCCATTGTGAAAGGACCACACGACGGTCTTGATTATGTTGAAATCCCATCCAACGAGTGGTATTACTCTGCGGAGATGAATGAACTGTATCACTATGACAGTGGAGTATTTGAATCACACTCACCCCTTGAAACAACTCAGTCACACTTCCATAAACATCACAGCCTGAAAGTCATCCCGCCCGGAGGATGCACGAGCAGTTAATGTGACACTATCTGAAGTGGGATACCAAATGAGCAGCCCATTATGAGACCCAATCGTATGGACACGAGTCACTGAGAGAGATGAAATGGAAAAACATCTACTCATGCACAACGAACGACATCTGCAACAAATGTCAATGGAGGATAGTCCCCCAAGCCAAGCCTATTTCCATATCCTACTTGATAATTACGGTGTCTCCTCAGTAGCCCACAAACTACTTGATGAAGAAATCACTGATGAACTTGATAGCTTTCCACCAATCATTTGCACTTGGCTGCAACAATTCCGACGAATCGATAAGGAGAAGGCATGCGGCCATATTGATGGGTTTACTCATCCTCACGAGTTCCAAGATCTATTTGCATCAGTAAAAGAACGTATGGTGTCGTCTCTGTCGGGGATCCACTACACATTTCAGAAGAGCATGGCCATGGACGATGACCTGTCGGTATATCTATCTATCTATTATGATGCGCCTCCCATTAATGTATGGGTTCAAGAACAATTGCTGGACCCGATGCCTGGATGTTATGCTTGAGAGGAAGCCTGGGGTACGAAGAATTCATCAGCTACGAATGATTGGTTTGGTTGAAACAGATTTCAACACTGCACTGAAATTCTACTTCGCCAAACATCTAGTCGCACAATCCGAACACACAGAGTTGACAGAAGAACAATGGGAAGGATGCCCTAGCAGAACAGCGTCAGATGTAGCACTTAGAAAGATGCTCACATTTGAGTATGGACAGGCATTGTATGTCACAATGGTCCTCTTTATGAATGATGCCACAGCCTGTTTTGACAGGATGGTACCAAATATATCAACATTGGTTGCAATAAAATACGGAGTAGCCCCATCAGTCATGATATCAAGAAATGAAATCATGGAAGCAATGCAGCATATCGTGCGCACCAAGTACGGAGAGTCTGTCCTCAGCTATATGCAAGAAAGTGGTGACTTCATTATAGCGGGAGAGACCCAAGGAAAGGGAGACGTGGTAAGTTTGTGG
>JAZGVS010001260.1:0-10265 GCA_037356235.1 Bacterosira constricta
TTCCGATCTCACATGGCGACTGTTGATTGTTTATTCAACTAC
Source organism: Bacterosira constricta (assembly GCA_037356235.1). Taxonomy (NCBI): domain Eukaryota; phylum Bacillariophyta; class Thalassiosirophyceae; order Thalassiosirales; family Thalassiosiraceae; genus Bacterosira; species Bacterosira constricta. Next base: position 43 of record JAZGVS010001260.1, read on the forward strand.
CAACATCCCCTTTGCAATACCAACATCATGGCCCATGTGTACCAACCAACATCCCTTTGTGATACCAACAGCATGGCCCATGCGTATCAATCAACATCCCCTTTGCGTGGCAACTGTTGAGTGTTTATTCAACTGGCGCTGGTGCTGTTGATTCACCACACGACTGTTGATTATTAATTCGCCACACGACTGTTGGTTGTTCAATCACCTGGCAACTGCTGCTTGTTGATTTGCCACACGACTGTCGCTGTTGATTGTTGATTCGCCCGGCGACTGTTGATTGTTTATTTGCCTGGCGACTGTTGCTGTTTATTTGCCTGGCGACTGTTGATTGTTTATTCGCCTGGCGATATTTATTCGCCCGGTGACTGTTGATTTGCATGGCGATACTGTTGTGGTTGATTGATGATTCGACTGGTGCTCTCGCTGTTTATTTGCCTGGCGACTGTTGAGTGTTTATTTGCCTGGCAACTATTGATTGATGATTCACCAGGCGACTATTGCTGTTGATTTGCAGCAGCTTAGTTGATTCGTTGGCTCATCTTTGATTTGATTATTGATTTATTCGGCTGTTGATTGGTCAGCTGTTGATTCGGCGGCTGTCGTTGATGATGCAGCTGCGCCAGCTGATTAGTCGGCTGTTGCTTCAGCGGCTGCTATTACGATGATGTGGATTGGTTGATTCGTCGGCTGTTGGTGTCGTTGGGCTGTTGCTTGAGGATTCGGCTGTTGGGCCGTTGAGTTGGCGGTTGTTGTTTGATTCAGCTGTCGATCAATATCGGCATGAGGATGAGAGTGCAAAGATGAATTGATTTTTTTAGTTTCATCAGTTCTGTGAACAATCCTACTGACACGTACTAATTCCTATGTAGAAACTATGAATCTTTAGATTTAGACGATGGGAATGCAGCCCAGTAACCACCGGCGGCAACCATGAAGCCGACGGCATTACACGTGGCCGGTCCTGTCATCGAGTGACAATACCTTCGGATAATGCATCTGTGATGCTAAGTCCAGAAGGGCGGAGGTCAGGCGGACGTCTGTGGGACGTGACAAGAATGAGCCTGAGATGCCTTGATGGCAGGGCTTATTGTTAGAGGAGGCGCTAACAAGAGTTCGACAAGAGGCTGGATTTTTGTGTTCGCGACCCGCTTTGGAGGTGTCAGAATTTTACTAGAGACAAGCTATTGCAAAAAAAGTATCTTAAAAAGCCTATGTTCAATCCGATTCAGGTGTAAAGCGGTCCTCCTTTCACCGTCGCGCATCTTCTCTTCCGCGAGGTGATTATGGTAGGTAGTGATGGGAAGTTTCCTAAACAGAAGTTTTGTACTTAGAAACTTCAATAAGTTTTGCCCCAAAGTTTACGGTCCGATTTTTACAAAATCGGAAGTTTCTCAAAGTTTCTTAATATTAGGGTTAAACATTAAATCCTCTTCCGCCTGGAGGAGTATGACATCGCAAATTGTCAGACTATGACATCATACCCATCCACGTGGAAGAATATGTAAGGTTTAACCCTAACATGTAAAAATTTCTAAATGGAAACTTTGGAAATTTCATGTAAAACTTTGGACCAGGATTTTCAGACCGGAAACTTTCCATCACTACTGCCAGTCAGGACGCGCGTGCAGACGCGCATGTCTCTGGTATCTTCAACCAGCTGGCTTCAATATCAGCTTCAACGAACCAGCCAGCTCTTCACAATTCACAACTCACCTGAACTCACAACCCATCTGCCGCCCGCCGGGCGCCCTGCTACCCACCACCTACCATACCTGCACCTACCTACCTGCTATCTAATGTCGCTGGATCCTGGGGGGGCGGGATCTCTAGCTAGAGAGATACCTCTAGTTAGGTAAGTAGGTGGTATCTATCTACCTACAATAGGACTTTTTAGTATCCACGCCCGCCAATCGCCCATCATCTAATTTATCATAATCCCGCACATGAAATAGAATAGATTTGTTGTTTTTTTTAGCATCAAGCTCAAGCAAAGTTCATTCACCCACCATGATGGCTTTCCCACTATCCGCTGTCCTCGCCCTTGTGCTAATTGCCGCGGGCTCGGCATCACCTCCTACGACTACATATGCCAAAGCGACGTTCGTCCCACCTGCAGCACCGACTCTAGTTTCTCCTCTAAAACCAGCGAAATCCAGGGCGGGGTGGCCATCGGCGGTAAATCATCCATCAAGGGCACAGCAACAGATAGTCAATGGGTATGGCACCTACAATGTGGCATCCACATCACTGCATGCTAAAAAGAAAAAAGGAGGCGGCGGAGATCCAGTATCCAAAAAGAACAAAATCCAAGTCCTACTTTTAGAAACTGTACGTCCGTATGGCCAATCGGGCGACATCATCTTCGTCTCTAGTGCCGTCTTCCAAAATCAACTTAAACTTACAAACAAGGGTCGACTCATCACTGCGGAGGAAGTGCAAAAATTAGAACTTGAGAAGGAAGAGGAGGAACAAGGATTGGCAGAGATGGCGATTAAAACGAAGGCTATTATGGAAGAGGCCATGGTGGAGAATTTGGGGGGCGAAGCCCAATGCGAGGATGGTGCAGATATCTGTGGGGTGGCATTAGTAATGAAACGAAAGGCAGGGCCAGAAGGGAGTTTGTTTGGCGGAGTTAATCCAAAAATGGTAATGGAGGCTCTCAAAAAGCAATATCCTGAGGGGAGCTGGGATGGTAAGCAAGTGAAGCTTATCACGGTTAAAGACATGGATGGGAAAGACGTCAAAAAGAAGGACATCAAACACATTGGTGATTATTCTATGACCGTCACTCTAGGGAAAGAGATAGATGTAGAGTTTATTCTGTCAATTTTGGCAGAGTGAAGTTTTTGATATTCAGTGATCTGAAAGAAAAAGGATGCACGAAGATTACTTAGTTGTGGTAGTGCAATGAAGGAACATGATTCCTGATTCAAAATAGTGCATTAGCAATTAGGTGCTTAAAGCTAGCCCTGATGTTCATGTCATGTGTGAATATACCAATATTGTAGCCACCATTGATCAATTGTTAGATTTGTTCAGCAATATTCCGAATGATCTAAGACACGTTGGCCACAAGTGCCTGCTTGTCCACGCATCATACGTGTAGCTTCCTTCAGCAATCCAATCATACTTCGTCTTCCACAATCACCATCCATTCTTCATTTTATACAGACTCGTCTGCGCTTTCAACCGTTGGCGCCATGGAGCCCTGGAAAGATGATACTTCCATTGTTATTATTTGTTGGTAACACGCAAACATTCGCCAACTATATGAAATGTTGCTTATCAGGCTTTCCGACATTTAATCTCTGGCAGACACGTCGGGCAGAATCATCAATCAATCAGCCCGTGACGTCTTACCAAGCGTACATGCATGCTGCGCTCGATCTTCATCTATCAACACTTCAATGCTCAACAACGGCAGGTATGCATCCTCCTCCTCACAAATGACAATGCAATCATTCTTGGTTAATAAAACAGTACTCAATGGTTGTTGGCGATTGTAATTTCCATCACACACTCGTCCACTGAATTGTGTTGGACCTTGAAAGGCTTCATCCTTTGGATCTGCTACATACAAGGATCCATTCGTTTGTTAGTGGTGGTGCCCCACCTGTGACAACTGAAGATACAACCAGTCATAAATCTCAAGTAGACACCTCAAGTAGTTTTTTGCGAGGAAACCGCATCGCTCTTTCAACCAATTAATGCCACAAAATATAGCTGAGCCCTGATTGAACCCAATATCTTGATTTGATATAATAAGAACTTTTTATGATATGTGTGCTTCCTATGTATCTCAAGCAGACACTTCAATTAGTTACCTGCGAGGAAACCATACAGTTCTTTCAGCAAATTAATATTACAAAATAGCTGAACCCTGATTGAACCCAATATCCTGATTTTGATATAATAAGTAGCTTGGTCGTTAGAGACATGCAATTGGGTGTTACTCATTATACGGACACGAAGTGGTAGCAGGAATGCACCTATTGATTTTTCTCGTGGCTGTCGTGCCGTTCCACCCACATGTCTCCTTTCTCACAATTATCTGGACTGCACCGATTGAATTGTGGCTCAGGCACGAACCGTCAATTCCTTGTTCCGATAGTCATCACTGGTAAAAGACCATTTCCAAAAACGTGAAGACCAACATGGATGCATGCACTAGACTCTTGTATGGATAGCCAATCTAGGTCACAGTAAATGTGTTATCCACCGCAAGTTGGCGGCGAGGCAAAAGACAACGGATGACCACGCCGCCGTATTTGAATCTGCTAACTTTGTGACGTCGACATTGTCAATCGATAATTCTGTCATTTGAAATGGAGGCTCTACTGCCCTCTGATTCGTCTCTGCGAGAATGTGATTGCTCAATTGGCTCAACAACACAAGAAACAGAGTGATGGACTGATGCGGCACATGATTCGAGTGATCAATACCAGCAGTTGTATCGAACCCAAGATTGTGAACGCTTTGACCCTCAGGAAGATTGACTACTATCTTTGCACACGGATGGCTTGGTATGATTTGGATGGCGGAAGTGATGAGACTTGGATACAATCCAAGTGTAAACGCCATGAGCTGTGCTGCATTGAAAAATGCAGCATTGATCTCATCCCGACAGAGGCGTGACCTCTCGTTGATACGATACGCGAGCCTAAGGTTGTTAATTGTTGGATAAAGCCCTGCTGTTTTTGTATCTTCCCAGTCATTTATTCGAATATTGAATGGTATTGACATGAGTTTCACACAAGACATGGCATCAATTTCGTTTTCTACGGCAGAACAGCTGTCACTAACAAGATGCGATTCCTCTCCAAAGTTACAAGCGTCGAGTTCCAATGCGTTCAATTCATGGTGCACAATGTCCTCATGTTCTGAAATGGCATTTGACCGATCCGTTTGATCTTGCATGAGGTTCTGAAGAATTCTAAGCTCCTGTTCTTGCTCATCGCAGGCCTTTGCCAGAGTGTCTAATTCATATTGGAAGGAGTTGTTGGTAGCGCTATTATTTATGCACAATTGAATTAGACAAGATGACAAGAGAACCAAAAGAAAAGAAAAACACGAAGAACTCACAGAAGAATTGCAGCATTCTCCTCTTCCCCATGTGTATCATTCAAGCCTAGAACATTCGAGAGCAGTAACGCCTGTTCTTCCTCGGATGATGCCACCTCATCGTAGACGATGCACTCTTCATCGAATTGTTCTGAACAAGTTTCGATTGCAAGACCAATTCTTTGGAAGAACGAATAATGTGGCACGCATGAAAAATCAAGTGTAGGTGAGGGAAAAATCGAAAGTGCGAGTCAACTCGATGATATACAACTAATATCTCACCTATCAATGCATGATTGGCAATAAACATAGCGGTGGGCGTCTCCATCTTCGCCGGAGAGTATCGACATTGCGGCGTCTGCATAACAATCCATTCTCCGACTGGCTTCATGCATATCGGCACCATTTACAATTTCTTTGGGACTTGTTCTACTTGATACATCGTAGTGAGATTGAGGAATGTTCACAAAAGAGGCGTCGAGGCCAATTCTTGGCAAAGCCGTTACACGATGACGTGATGATGACGGCGTGGCGGTGGTGGTGGCCTGATGCCGTGATCTGTTCTCTGCTGTTCCATCATCTACGCTTGTCGTCGCCGCGCAAATTGAGCACGCAATTGGTGTTTGGTATGAACGCCGAGGATCACCCGTCGTGGATTCATTTGTTGCCATCATTGCCGCTGCTACTAGCTGACGAAGGGGAAGAGAATAATGGAAATGAAGAAGGAAGAAGAAGGAATGCGATAGAAGATGTGATCTGATGTGATCTTGTCCCCGCGAAGATACCGAATACCGATGAATAGAAATAAGTATCTATTACCACCTACTAAAATAAACGTTTTACTTAGCGCTAAATGGTTTCAGAAAGGGAGCACCATCGTCGTGCCCCCCTCACAAAGTAAAAGGACTAGTTTTGTACTAGAATACGTGGAGAGGCAAAAGATAATTTTAGAGGGTAAGCCCCAATGCCCGCTAATAATACCGAGGGGCCACGCGGGCCAATGATCACGGCAAAAAGACAGCGAAGACCCAAGACAGCCCAAGACCCAAGACAGCTACAGACAGCTACGTAGCCCAAGATCGGGTGCACCCATCCATGACGACGAGCCAGGTGGATACTCTCCCCAGCTCCTCCCCAAGAGCACCCTAACAGCAGCGCGTTGTAAAACGTAGCGTCTTTACCGTGTCGTCCAATTAAACATCCCACCAAATTATCACTGTTCGCCATATTGTATCCCAAACGTCTGCCGCACTTTCCTGAGACGTCATCAACACGCAGGGATCCCGCCGTCCGCTGTCCACGGTGCACGAACGCTCAAACGATACCAAAAAATAATAATCCTCACGCAAATTGACTAAGTGTGGTCTCGGTGGCGAGGGTAGAATCATGGAATCGAACGCCCCTAAAGAACGCCCGGACATGACTGGTTTAAGTGAGGATACCTGTAGCAAAACAATTTCGGGTCGCACTCGCGATCACGCATTGGTGCCATCAACAGATATTTCAGGTGGGAAGGATAATGTAAATGGGTAAGTCAGAATTCATATTTTCATCTTGGATTTCCGTCAAGGGAGAACCCCCCACATCTCATATCACAATGTCTCGTGGCCCTTATTTCTCAGACAAGAAAACGAGGCACGTCGAACTCCTCCCCCCAAGATATCCTCTATGATGGATAATAGCCCAAGTAAGATGGATGTTGCGGGGCATTATATTCAGGTTGGACGCACATGCCCAAGAGGAAGTTCCCAAAATGACGAATCCAATGGCAGTGTTTGCCCTTCCCATGATCCTTCCTCCCGTGGGAATCGTTCTGAAACTGCCGAAGATAAGTCCGCGGATACCCCTATTGAACAAAACTTGATTTCGAGGGTACGCACCCGAGCAGCAGCTAAGCCTCAAAGATACCGCGAAGCAACTGAACAAAAATCACCAGCCACCATTCCCCCAAAGCCAAACAACAAAGCATCTACGATGACCCGCGGAAAGAAAAGTGTCGCCGAAGCTGCGATACCTAATCCAAAGTACCAGTCTGCCCAATCGACCGGAGGTTCCTGGACGCCGAAGGAACAAGAACTGTTTGAGAATGGCTGTATCTTGCATGGTTGGGGCAACTGGAAAAATATTGAATCAATTATACCGTCAAGGAATCGGATGCAGGTAAAATCACATGCTCAAAAGTTTCAAAAGCATCACCCAGAAGCGAAGGATAGGCTCGAGATCGAACATTCATGGCATAATAATCAACTTAAGAATAGAGGGGCTTTGGAAAAGAAGCCCAAAGGGGGGACGAGGAAGAGGAAGGTCCAGCATGTACATACCTACTCCCCTGAAGACATGTCAAAATCGAAGAGAAAGCCTAAGCCATCAATACCCGATGATCCGAAGAAAAATGCCTTGAAGGCACCTATCACGAAGGCTTCCCCTTTAAGTCCACCTGTTCTTGTCATCCCTAAGAGAACTAAAGCATCGAAACCAAAGCCAATCCCGAAGGCATTGGAACTAGATCCCCCGAGAAAGATTGCCGTAGTAACCAAACCGAAACCCAAACCAAAGAAAAATCCGAAGGCATTCGAACTGGATGCTCCAAGAAAGATTCCTAAAGTAGCCAAGTCTCTGCCGCCGCGCGCTAATAAAAGGAATAAAGTCGTCAAGGAGAATGATACCCCAGGATCAGGCACCTGGACTGACATGGAGAATCTGCAATTTGAGAAGGGCTGCATTTTGCATTCTTGGGGAAATTGGTTGGCCATCACAAGTTGTGTACCCTCGAGGACCAGTAGCCAACTAAAGTCACATGCTCAAAAGTTTCAAAAGCATCGCCCAGCAGAGAAGGAACGGTTTGAGAGAGAACACAAACGGCTTAGCCAGCTTGCCAAGAGAGGGTCGTCAGCTGATAAGGTCAGAGGGCAGAGTAAGAAGAAGAAGTCAGCAAAGTCAGCAGCCAAACGTCTACCACTTATGACTTATAGAAAACTCATCCCAGCGACAGGTGAATTGAAAGGTGAATGGTCGTGCACAGAAAAGAAACAGTTCGAAGATGGTTGTATCTTCCATGGCTGGGGCAATTGGCGCGATATTGCAAGCCACGTACACACCAAGGATATGTCCGAAGTCACCAAACATTCTGAAACTTTCGACTTGAAAGACAAAGAAAGACTTGAGAGGGAGCATGTGCTAAATTATCCAAAAGGAGGCGAGAATGCATCAGCAGAGACGGATATTGCAATGAAGGTTAATCATGTGCTTTTGGGTACGGAAAAGAAGGTCGAAGAAATACCCTTGCCATCACTGCCAGCCCCCACCCCCAAAACCAAAACGACCGTCGATGATTACGGCGCAGCTGAAGCGATACTTGCATTGAATTTTGCAAACTGGGATAACCGAAAATTTGGGGACAAATCAACAAAAGAAGAACCCTGTCTTGGCGAGAAGGAATCACCACCAGCGGTATTATTATCTGAAGCAGAAAAGGCTGTATTAAAGTCTTCTGCTGATGGTGGTGTGAGTGCTGACACGGGGGTAAAAGAGGCTGTTTTAAAGCCTTCTGATTATGGCGATGTCAGTGCCAACGCGCAACATTTGGCAGACGAAGCCATGTCCACAACTGAGGAAAGTGATTTAGAAGAAAATTTCACATCAATGTCATCAAAGGTGGATGAGGCTGTAGTGGAGACTGCTAAAGATTCCAATGAGAAAGTAGTCTCACAAAATCATGCAGACAAAGCCATGCAGTCAAAAAAGGCTGTGGCTGTAGAGTTAAATGCGAGAAATGGACTAACTCGCCAAGACTCTAACCTCGCTGCACGGCACATGAACTCGAAGGGAAAAGAAGACTTAATCGTTTCTACTGAGATGGGTTCGAAGGATGAAGTGCTCGTAGACAACAGTGCTCCAACCAAACCAAGCATTGTGCAACACAGCAGCCAGCCTCCTCCTCATTGGCTAGCCGCTGGCACGTGGGATGAATGCCTAAAAAACATCAACCTGTGGCAAAGGCTGACTGACAACCAGCGGAATTCCGAATATTTGAGGTACGACCGTATACCTGGTAGAGAGAAGGAGCGTTTGCGGAGGAAGCTCGTGATCTTAATGAACACCAACCGTCCGCAGAGCCTTCCTCCATCAGATCAGACTCAACGTCTGTCGTCATAAGAGGTAGCCTTTAATCATTTAGAGGTATTTCATTTTAAGAATAGTACAATACTTATGTTCCGTAATGTAGATTAGGCAGGAAGTTGTGGAGGGAGAGATATGGCATGAGATGGATAGTATCAATCTAATTTGCAGGTGCTTGAGAGAGTGCAGGTATCTTCAAAGACCAATGTAGCCAGGTGTAAACTTGAGTGCTCAGAATTATCCACTTCGAGTTCTTGTTGGCAGTTGATAAAGAGTGCTGCATAATATTTCGAGACACAAGAGACCTGATAAACACATATTCACACGCTCAAGCGCCGCAGCAGCAGGATGTGTTGGTCTTGTTTTATGCTCCCCTGTCGACATAGGTGTATTTGCAGCTTTGCATTACAAAGAAGAGGGCTGCACAGATGAGTACAGCTATGGCAAGTTCTCGTGGGAGGATTGCCATTTTGAGGATGTGCTCAAACACTATGGGGGGGAGCTTTTTCATATTTGGTGGAGGGGTCGTCACGCTTGTACCCCTTGGTTTGTAGTTCAATGCGGTTGTGGGTGCGGCCTCTTGCATCAGTGATGGGGCTTCACCGATGACTCTCCACAAAGGTCACTGCTACATGGCTAATGACCTCTCTCGGAGTGGAACCGTAGACCAACTTGAGCGTGTTCTCCCAAAATCACCTCTTCGCACTGCATGCATGAAAGCACCACAAATGCGACATTTTCCTTTTGTGGGTTGAGGTTTTCCAAATATGGATATGGGTCAAAGCTTTCCACAGGTGCGATCTGCATTGCTTTGGTGACCCCTTTATCCCTGGCCATTTCTGTGTCAGCGATGCAACCCAAGAGATATGCTTCTGAGGAAGGTCGATGATTTTGATTGAGAATGGGGAAAGAGAGAGGTGGAGTGAAGTTATCATGGTCATTTGAAAGATGGAAATCTCTGGATAAACTGTCTGCTTAATTAATACTATCATAACCCATGGAAAAAAAAACTTTTTTTGAAAATTCGGAAAGTGACGGCC
>JAZGVS010001261.1:0-10199 GCA_037356235.1 Bacterosira constricta
CTCAGAGTTCGATCTGTTCGGATCCAGTTGGATCATCATTTTTTCTCCAAACAGCGCGCGCAGCCAGCAGCACCCCAGCTCCCATGCATGTCCCTGTCCTTCATAAAACAGCCCTCACATTTGCCTTAGCTGCATCACTCTCTTCCAGTACGATCGTGGCTGATCTGCCATCGATTTATGAAAAAAATGATCTCAATTTGCATACTACCATCTCCCAAGCGGCGTCAACGTCAACATCTTGGCTATCCTCCACATCTTCCTCCAAATCCGCAACAGCTACAGCAGCAATAATCCCACTGCCATTCTGTCAATATGACACAGCCAAGGATATTCCTCCATCGTTTTACAAAAAGAACAAGGTCATCCGAGGCCGGGTAGTGAAAGTAATAGACGGCGACACAATACGGATACGGCATACTCCATTTTATCCCTTTTCCAAAGGGGAAAAGGGCTGTGTGGGGAAGAAACTAACCGAGTGCACCATCAGCGTACGTTTTTACGGTGTCGATGCTCCTGAGACAGCTAAATTTGGCAACCCGGGACAACCCTATGCTAAAGAGGCAACAGAGTACACCGCCAACAATGTTAAAGATAAAGTCGTATCTGTAAAATTGCTGAGAAAAGATCAATACTCTCGAGCTATTGGAAGGGTGACAACCCGAAATAAATTCTTGCCCTTTCTCAAGACAGATTTGTCCAAGGGATTGGTTGATCAGGGATATGCGACAGTTTACACAGGGGGTGGCGCTGAGTACGATGGGAAACGGGACGAGTTGGAATCGAAGGTGAAAAAGGCACAGAAGAGGAAAAAGGGAATATGGACAAATGGAGTTGATGATTATGTGGACCCGGCTGCTTATAAAAGGGAAATGAAGGCAAGGAAAAATATCAATAAGAAATGAGGTTCATGCCGTTGGATTATGTACAGTCAGCTGAGGCAAAGCCAGTGGCAAACCAACTCTGGCAAGTTAAAAGGTGTCCAGAACAAGAAATGGCTGAGCTTTTGTTGCTTAAAAAAGTTGTCTGTCGATATTCCAGCACTATACAATACCCGCTCATTGTAGAAAAACGAGACGGAACTAGCTTCTAAACAATATCACTAAGATTTGCCACAAAAATCAAACAAATTGCTAATATCATATTTACAAACTGGTCAGCCTACTGGAAATTTAATGGAGTCCCCCTACCCTCTGTCCAACAAAAAGAGCAGAAAAATAAAACCAACAACTCAGAATTCTCCCTTGGACATTTTGTAAAAGCTGTCGTCAAAAGTAAAAATGCAAAATTGTCAGTTGAATAAAATGAAGTCATGTCTCAAACACTTGAATAATCCATGGGCAAAATTGCACTCACATTCCAGCGAACCCAACTGCTAACATCTGTTGACAAAATAAAAAAATGCCAAATAATTGTCAGTTGAATAAAAAATCATGCTGATCGAATCAGTCCAACAATACATGGATAAAATGCACTCACAATACACATTATATCCACACACATCTTATCCGAACTCCTCCCAACCTCATTCAACGTATCCTTCATCTTGGAATTCACATTCTCCATATGCTCATGAGCATTATCAATTCTATTCGAAGTCTTCTCCAACATGGCATTCTGTCGTTGAACTTCCTCGCCCTGCCGTAAGGCCAACTCGTGCAAATCTTGAATCCCGTCCCCTAATTCATCTAGCTCCACGTCGAATTCGGCATCGCGATCGCGTACTTGTTGGAGTTGTACTTGTTGGGATCCGGTTATGGCGGTTCCACTGGTTCCGCCGGTCCATCCTTTTGTGCTCCCGCTTGCTGGGTCTGAACGTAAAATAAATGACATTTTGTAAGTTCACTCGATCCAAAGCATAGCTGCGAGATATAGTCACAAAAGGTTGTTCCACATTCCCCAATATACCAAAACAAGAAAGAGACATTCTCAGACCTGCAGTAACTCACCATTACTAGATAAATCAGCAGCATCCAACGCCGCCAAAGCCCCCAAATTCAATTGTATATTCTGTTCCATCGCCCCACCCCTCGAATGTCCCGCCAACTGTGCATCCTTCACCTTCTCAATCTCCTGCTGCAATTGCATCGCCCTACACAAAAATAATGGACCTATTAATTTTTGGTGTACAAACAAACACACAAAACAAAGCAATAAGAATCTCTCATATATATCTAGACTCACAACGCCTGCTGCACCTCCAACTCCTCCAGCGTAAACTTGCTCTTCTTCTTCCTAGCCTCCTTCTTATACAAATCATTCAACTCCCCCCACTCCTCCCCCGCCTGTCGAATCAACTCCCGTATCTCCGCCTGCGCCGCTATAGCCTCCTTGGGATTATTCCCTTTTGAATTCGCCCTCTCTTCCATGAGCTGATGCACGCACTTTAAATGATCGACGATACTCGACTTTAGTTCGAGGAAACGGGAGCCGGTCTTTTTGGACTTTTTGTTCTTTCCCATTGTTATTTGCTGGCCTGCATTTTCGGCACGGGTTTTTTTTTCATCGTCGGATGTTTTTTCTTTGGCGCCGACGTCTTCTTGGATTGTGTAGAGTTTTGTTAGGAGGAGGGAGAGTTCTGCGTCTTGTTTTGTGGCGCCCATTGTGGTGGTGGTGTCTGTTGGATGTTATTGGCGGTGGCGTTTGGTGTTTGGAGGATAGGTCGGGGTGGAGGTTGGAGGTTGCTGTTGTTTGTTGTTTCTGTTGAGGTTTGTGGTTTGTTGGCGTTGGCGTTCGGTTTTATTGTGGCATTGGGGTTGATTGTTTAGAGGGACTGCGGGCTAGCCCGCTCCTATTCAGTTGAAGTTACTTTACTATCTAGATAGCACAACTATGCACGAGCTCGGTGCCCACGCGGGGATCGCCCGCTAAACAGTGCTCTCAACTCTCAACTCTCTCATAAAAAAATTGAGAGAAAAAGTAGCGAAAGCAAATAAAGCCAAGGCAAGCGAAGCGAAGCAATGCATTCATATTTTACAACAATCAAAACATGATGAATCCATCCAAAAAAGTAGATGAATTAGCACGTCGTGTCCTCCAAGCAGCACAATGGCCATCGTCAATTGACGACAACGACACCATTCCAACGCCCCATCTAGATGAATTGGAACGAGCATTAGAAATACATCTCCCTCCATTAGCAATAATCAAGGCTGACACTACAATTGGAGGTGGTAACAGCGGCGTGAGAACGTGCACACTTCCCAATGGGATAGCAATAGAAAATGAGAATGCTGAAAATCAAAATGTATGGACGTGGACTCCGCAGACAAATACTGCAGATAATTCATACTCAAAGACGACATCATCACCCGAGGAAGAAGATGATGTTGATGGTAGACGAACCTTGGAAGAGATGGCTCCATTCTCTCCAGAGTTTTATCGATCGCTCGGTGAATTGGTAAGGGAGGCTTACCATCCAGGATCAGTAACGATTGACAATACTGCTGTTGCTACTGCTGCTGATGCTGATGCTGCTGCTCCATTAGTAGACAGCACGACACAAACACATGGTCGCAGCAATCCGCACGAAGCATCCTCAGTGTATGCAGCCCTTCACTCACTCGAACACTATTCTCTCCCACGAATGATGGATGCAGTGCGAATCACTCGCATTTTGACATCCTTGCAAGAATTGAGTATAGAGAATGATGGCTCGGTAATTGATTGTCTATTGCGTTACTGCGAAGGAACGAAGGTCCAACACTCGAATTCGAATCAAGGCGATTCAAACAACGACGCTTCTGAAAAGAATAATCAAAAGAAACACACGAAAGGGAAACGAATACCCATCATCTCGGCACTCTTTCACCACTGGGCAAGTTTACCCCAATTAGAACATGGTGTCCAGCAATTATCAAGAAAATATTACAGTGCATTATTGCCAAAGAATGCTGAGGGATATAGAGACTATTGTGACTATTGTTCACGCATGGGAATGACTGTTTGTGAATCACCCAACTCTACTAGCAGTGTAGGCGATGGTGGCAGCACGGGTGGAGAATGGAAGCCATCATCGTCGTCGCCATCAACCTCCTTTCTAGGGGAGAGGGCACTCAAAATTGATTCCTTCAAGATGCGTATCGAGGAAGAATTGAATTGTCACATATCGGGTGGTGGCGAGAAGAAAATCAAACTAGGTCGAGGTTCACCAGGGCAACAAGGTGGCGGACTGGTTGATTTGCTGACACTGTTTTATCAGTCGTGGAAAATGCAGGAGGTGGATGGGACAGTGTCTGCGATCGTTTGCTTTGGGTAGTGGTGGAAGTACAGTGTCCTATTCAACAATGAGAGGTGGAGATAATGGAGAAGGTAGTGATGGGTCAGTTGGGGGTAGTGGTAGTAGTGGATTAGGGCCATCCTTTACGTTGTTCTGTCCATTGGTCATGACTATATCTTTGGCATCGACGAAGGCTACTACTACTACAGGTGGTAACAATGGCCCCATCTCGATTACTCGCGTTGGAGGAGGAGGAGGAGGTGGAGGAATAATGCCACAACAAAACGCTCCACTTGGAATGGAAAACACATCTGCCTGTGGAATTGAAGCATTATTACGTGTGTTGCTTCGCATCATTATGGGTTTCCATCCTCTCCCCTCTTCTTCTACGGATTCCAAGAACAGTGGTAGTAGCACTCCTCGACGGTCCAATATCCTACGAGCTTCCCACGAGCACCTTCTTTTCGATATCATCCTACCGCTTCATAAACCGTCAGGATTGGTCCTTTGGAGAGATCAAACCCCATTACTTGGTCTATATCACGAAGCATTGGTGAAAACAATAGGAGCGTTCGTATCCATGGATAGAGCACTGGTTGGACCCATTATTGGAGCATTACTTCATTCAGACATTTGGCCTGGGTCGGAAGGTGGTAACACTCCCAAAGTGGTGTTGCTGCTGCATGAGGTTGATACTCTTATTGGATTGCTCTTGAAAAGTAATAGTACAGATTCCAACGATGATCAGGACAACACGCTCTATCTAGCATCGTTTGATCCTTATCTTCTCCCACTCGTGTCGCGGTTGTGTTTATGCATCTCTTCTGAAAACTCGCGAACTTCCGAACGAGCATTGCAATTCTTTCGGAACAAAACTTTTCAGAGGCTTGTTCAACGGCGTTTGGAGGAGGCTGGAAATTTATTTCTACGAGCGTTGTATCGTGGTCCTGGTAGAGATGTGCCGTGGAACCCTACTGTGAGAAAAATACTTGTTCAGCTGTAACAGTTACTCATCACCTTTCCTGACTCAATTGTTCTATACTTTCATTTTGATTTTCTATCAGGTAAGAAAAATGACTCTGTTGGTGCTGCAGGAGTTGGAAGGATATTACAAAGAACTACCATCTAGCGGTGATGGACAGGATTTGTTTTGCAGAGCTTGTGAAGAAGCATTCTCGGGCATTAACCTCTCAAGTAATGACGATCTAAGTAACAAAATCGTAAAAACTTCAATGGGAACAGCGAAGGTTGATACTCATTCTGATAGTCCTACTATGTCAGGCAACATGACATCCCTCCGAGGTGCCATGGGCTCATGGAAACCCCCGCCACAGAAAGGTCGGGGTTTGCCAACTAAAGGAAAAGCATCTGGGAGATCTCCTCAACCTCCTTTGACTGTGACTGGTGTAGCACCGTGGGCAATGGGAGGTCCAAGTCGTGGCGGTAGAGCGAATGCAAAGTCCGACAGTGGACAAAAACAGCCTCCCCTTACAGTTACTGGAGTAGCTCCATGGGCAGTAAAAAAGCAGAGCAATGGCGCGCCATTGTCACTAACTACCCGAAAGACTTCAACCTCAAATGCAATACCAAGACCATCTAAGAAACACCTCAGTGGATTCATGGGCCGGTGTCCCTCTCCAATACCTGATGAGAGTGTTGAGATTTGCACCACAGATGCGGATGACAAAAGTATTGATACCCATGACAAAATTAATGGCAACATCTTATCCGGGAGGACTGCCCTTGATGAAGTTTTGTCATACATGGAAAAGCTAAAACCAAAAGGAGAAGGCGAGAAATGCACCGATGGCATTAGCAGTTGGGCGAAGGCACAAATGGAAGAATCACCAGTATTATTACCTAACCTGAAGTTCCATGATTTGGTGTTTGGTCAGGAGCTGGGAACAGGTGCCTTTAGCACTGTCAAATATGCACGTCGTATTATAAAAACTCGTACCAGATCAAGTTGGCCAGAGTTTGCCGTCAAGATAGTGGCGACGCAGAAAATAGAAGAGCTGGGCTATGAACAATCCATCAACAGAGAGGTTGCAATACTGAGAATATTATCGCACCCAGGCATTTCACGTTTGGTATCATCTTTTCGATTTCGTGATGGAGCATACTTGATCCTTGAGTATGCATCAGGTGGAGATTTGCATTCTCTTTTGCGGAAAAATGGGTCGCTAGATCACGATTCTACAAGATTTGTGATAGGCTCAGTGGCGGCAGCGCTATGGAGTATTCACGAACGTGGCTTTGTGTACGCAGATTGTAAACCGGAGGTTAGTTTCCAAATGAATACTTTCTCCTTTCACTATTACATTCATTCTAGCTCGATTTCTCATATTTTTTTATTCGTTTTTTAGAATATATTGATTACCGAGACGGGTCACGTCAAAGTCACAGATTTTGGTGGATGCCGGCCTGTGACGCAGGAGGCAAAAACTCTTGTGAAAGAAAGTAGTAAGAATTTATTGAAGCAACTTCGAGATGGTGATTGGAAAACAAATGCTATGTCAATTGATGGTGAAATGACCGAGGGAGAGAATTCCAGCAATGTCAAGGAAGACCTCCGGATAGAAGGAACCACAGCCTACCTTCCTCCAGAGGTTGTTTTAGGTGGATTCCCTACGGCTGCTGCCGATGTGTGGGCGCTTGGGTGTGTTCTATTCCAATGTATTTCAGGTCGGCCCCCCATCCTGGAGGACACGGATGATCTCACAGCTCAAAAGATTGTCACGTTTGACCTAAATTCGGAAGAGCAGAACTTCTTCGGAGAGTGTGATACATCTACATTCTGTGATGATGCAAAAGCTCTAATTCAAAGAATGCTCCATCGTGATGTTGGATGCAGACCAGACATGATTCAAGTAGCAGAATCAGAGTTTTTTGATGGAATGGATATTTTTAGCCTGCATAAAAAGCCAGCTCATCCATTGGATGTTGGATCTATTGCTCCGGCTAGCGAAGCGAAATGGTCACGACGGCAATATAGGTGGGTTTGAATAAGGCTGCATTATCTTTGCCAAGTATCTCAAAATGCTGAGCTTCTGTGTGAATGCTGTACTTACAACCCTTTTTTACTCATTCTTCTACAGCTCCATCTGGGCTCCTCAGCCACGTGCATACAACATCGGAGCCACGCCAAACCATTCGTCGAAAGCTAGTAACTCAGAAAATGAAGCTATCAGTGAGGGTGATGAAGCTGATGAAGAATTTCTCCCAAGGCAAAAGTCCCCATTACTCACCAAGATAAGGGAGTAATGAATATAATTTGAGTAGTCTTAGTTTATTTAAGGATGGTTAGCAAAATGTAAGAGACGTGGTATTAGATTTATTGTATCGTCCAAAGCCGATGGACAGATCGGCTTTCGCTTTGACTTCTTCAGTAGATTATGGTAATAGTATCGGACGTTTCTAGCGAAGGGACAGACTGCTACTCCTAAGCGGTTATGTTAATTTGATTTCAATGATGTCACGCTGAAGATAAAATGTTGGAGTAATGAATATAATTTAGATTCAATTATGTCACACTGAAGATAAAAGTCTAGGAGAGGATTTTGCTAAGAACTAGGCAAGAATGCTGCTCACTCTTCTCTTTGAAAAAGGGACACTCATAGATATATTTGGGTTGGACATTAAGTATATCATCGACAAGAACTTCAAGCCAAAGAATATTGATGGCAAGGATCATCCAACTTATACTCTGGGAGAAGCTTGCCGGACTCCCACTAACATGATCGTTCATCGAAATAAGAAGAAGGCAATGCAGTCTACATCTTTACTTGAGTGTAAATGGGATTAAGCATTCCTCAAACGGAGCGATGGCTTATGGTAAGTACTTTTAGAGTGTAACTTTTGTATGTTTTGTATGAACATTCATGTAATTTTTTGACCCATCATGTTGTCACTTTTTGGCTGGCAGGACAACCGCTGTGCTTATCGACCTCTCAGCCCAAAAATGCATCCAGAGCACCGTCTTCGTAAACATGCTCGCTGGTGAGTTGGGGAGAGCAATGAAAAGTCGAGAAAATTTGTTAGGTGAATAACCTAGTGATATGTGTAAAATTAATACAGAAATTGAATGGTGCAACACTTTGCAAAATAATAGAATGGCGAGGAGATATTCTAACATTTTATGTGATCAACCGCCTTCATAATTTTGATTGGATACAAATTTAGAGCTTGCGTTGTTCTGGGGTAAAACGTACTTATCACAAGAGTAAGGGATTGGAGCAGTTGAAGCTAGGTTCGTACTCGAAGTATTTATTAGTTTACAGCTTTGGAGGAAAATGATACAGTAAATAACTAGAATATATATGTTATGTATTTGTAAAACTGCATTTCCTTCTCCCACTATCGAATACGTTTATCTCATGAGTAATCATCTTTCTTTCTAATTCGGCTTTTTATTGTCCAACCAAACCCGATCGATTCAAGTAGCTAAACAAAACATCGTAAAAAAACAATGAGAAAAGATATTGAATACCCATGAAACCCATTTTCTTCTCTGAATGCTTACCTTGATCCGCTCAGCTGTCCTGTCAAGTACTCGGCAGTCTGACCACCCCTTTTCTTCCCGTTTACAATGCTCTCTTTTTGCTCACCCTCTTCCAGTCTCTTCTTGCTTTCTTGGCAAAGGGTGTAGCACCACTTCCCTATAGTTCGATGTTGATAGTTTTCATTGCAATTATTTGGTACACTCACATGGCCGTGGGCATGCTTATAGCAAACTAAATGTTTAAAGTTTGATTGGAAGTCATTATTTCTTGGCGTCCATTCAAACCCAATCGCCTCCAGCTTTGGCGCCCGATCTTCCATGAATGTAGGATCTTTCTTTGAATGATTGGCTCGCTGTATATGCACCCACTGCCCCAAACGATGCAATGCCAAGGTCTTATACGATCGTGGAACGCGAAAGTCTCCATGGGTCTGATGGTATACCAAAAGATCCTGGAAGAATAGCTCCTAGAGCTGTGATCTTCCACTCCCCTCCCAGTTGAACCCAATGGAATTGAGGAGTTTAACTAGATCTCGAGTCAACAGCGTGTTAGATTGCTTTTGCTTAGCAACAATGTAGACTGTTCTGGACTTTTCCATCCCAATAGCAAGATCTTCTGGCCTGGGGAGGTTATTTCCATCAATCATAATGATGCGGTCTCCCATATTGATTTTATTTTTGAACAAGCAAGTATCGTGTACCACGGAGACAATTGCGTCCTCTTTGTTGTTGGGAAACTGTACACCAAGCCCAAGTTTCCCCGGAGGAGCCTCAACTGATATTCTGTCAGGATCATTGGTGGTTTCAGATGAAACTGCAGCAGCAGCAACAGCCGCAATTTCATTTGCATTATTGCAGCTATCACGATATTCGTTGCCGTAAGTTTCCCTCAACTTAATTCTCATGGAATATATCCACTGGCAAAGATGTGATTGGGCTGGTGGATCACAAACTCCATGTGCAGCTTTGAATTCCACCAATTGGTAGAATTGCTCTTCAAAGTCTTATGCTGGTGCTGATTCTCTAAATTTTACTGAATTTTGTGGTGCCAAGGAAGAGTTCGGCTTCTGAGATACTGCTGCTGCTGCTGCTGCCGTTGTGCTTGTTTCTGCTGTGATTACCACTGCAAACTTCCAGGAATTTCGAGTTGCCAAGGAAAAGTTAGGTTGTTGAGATACTGCTGTTGTTGCAGTTGATGCTGCTGATGATTTTTGTTGCTGCTCCTGATGTGTTTGTCCCTTCTACTGCTGCTGATGTTTTTGTTGCGGATGATGTGATTGCTGGTGGCAGTTGTCTCATCATTTGGGGGTATGCATGTGCTGCTGTTGGTAATTGTTTCTTTTTCAATGGCTTTGTTACATTCTTTTTACTAGTGGCATTAGTGGCCGATGATTTCCATTGAAAACCTGGAATTGCAGCCAACTTTAGTGCTCTGTAGCCAAATAAAAAGAAGATACAAGGAGAGAGAGAGAAGGAAAGGGA
>JAZGVS010001263.1:0-10196 GCA_037356235.1 Bacterosira constricta
TGACACTAACATTTAACCCAACGACAGGAAGGGTCAGCCCACAATACCATGTAGTCTCCGGTGACAAATTTCCCACTGTCGCATACATGGAAGCTGGAACTGCACCACCAAACTGGTCAGATCTGGTACAATACTCATCTAAAAAGGCTAATGCAAATACCAAGGCATCAGCGGATGCAATTCACGATCTGTTTGCCATTGTCGTACCTGATCAGTCCAATAGCACAAGAGAAGAGAATGCCCAAGTCGGTCCAATCCACTCTCTGGAAACAGCAAACAATTCTACGTACGCTTACCTCTGCACATGGTTTGTCAGGGGACCATGGCATCCGAAATGTCCCTCCTTCAATGGGGCACCCTCTGCAACACCAGCCAATAGAAATATGGTCCTCATTAATGTAGTAACCATGCATGACATTGAGGCGAAGAGCGGAAAAAAATGGGCCATTACAGCCCGCAAACGGCCACACGACCACCAACCCGGCTCACCGTTGGACATCACCGCCACCCAAATATAATATCAGAAGATACTATGAAAGTTTATACTGATTGAGATGAAATGTTCTGCGGTGCGTCAACCAACGACAACGTCAAGGGGACAGGTTGGAAAAAGCCCCCACCCCAAATGACGGATGGAAAGTGGAGAAATCAAATTCTCAACCCAGAGGTTCATGGCCTTCACACCTGCCTCCTCTGACAGCGTAACATTCAGAGAGGAGGTCCCACACATGATGAATGTGAGGTACATGGGTAGCGGCGCATTGATCGGTGATGACACCTAGGGGAAGAGATGGCACAAATTACCAACAAAAATGAGGAATGAGAAGCTGAGGAATGGACAAATTGCCCCAGCAGCCCCCACCTCCAGCAGCACAGCATCACACACTATTGTACATAGAGAAATGAGGTCTTCAGTCTATTCTCGGTCAAGATAGCAGACCACTAATATTCATAATTCATAACAATGAGCCGGTGAACCGGGGAAATTGAACAACTGCGTCGTCAAGAAATATTGGAAAGAAACTTCAGATGCAAACACATATGAGACTTGTATTCAATCCTGCAATAAATTCCCGAATGCCATTACTCTCAGTCTAGTACAAACTGGTGGGAGTAGGCAGGGCCCCATAAATCACCTAGTAGCTATTAATTAACAACTATCTAATATTCATGGATTATTCTCCTCAAGATGAGATTTCAATAGTAGGACCTTCTTTCGCGTTTGAACTAGCTCTTTGGCCATGTTCTTAGCAAAGTTCAAATGTTTTGACATGTGAGCTTGTGAACTCCAAGTCTGAAAGGCTCGTTGCTTGGCTGTTCGGTGATAACGCTGTTGAAAGTTGTACATCATGACAGCACCCGCTTCTTTCATTCTCACGTGATCGGATTCCAAGATGTCTGGTGGGGTGGCCTTCATGATCTGATTCTCTTGCTCAAGCTCTACAATGCGACTTTGAAAATAGGTTTCCTTCTCTTCCCATTGTCTTTGATTGTCCTGAAATGCCTCGATCTTCATACTGAGAGACTCCAACTGGTCATGAGCTCTGAGTAAATCGGAATACAAGTCTTCATCATAATCATCAATTCTTTGAAAATTGCTCTCCTCCTGTCTGCCAGATTTCATTGGCGTCAATTTGGGCGAGCACATGACATTTGATATTACAGCCTTCATATTCTTCAAATCTTCTAAAATGTCAGAATGCACCAAGTTCATTTCTGATATTGAGCCATTGCTTCCTTTTGCCTTGGGTGTTATTGCTTCTGAAGTGACTGAACGCTCACCAGAAGATTGTAACAGTCGGACCTCCTTTTTGGTCCGTTCCACATCTAACCAGTACTTCTGATTCATCTTCGATGCATACTCAATGAATTGAGCAACATACTCCAAATTTTCTAACCAAGTTGCTGGGGATAACAAGTTGCTTGAAAATCCTTCAAGCTTCACAGCATAAGCAATGGCAATACTGGTCAACTTTTTCACTGCAGAAACAACTTCTTTGCTCAATGCTTCTGTATTCATTTTTTGTTGCCTCAACACTGTGCAAGATTTTTGTAGATCAGATAGCCTGCGGCCAGCATCTTCACAATCCTTCTTGAGCGTGTCTACATTGAGTTCGAATCGTGCCTTGGTTTCTTCCAAAGTGACAATGTAGTTCTCTTTCTCGGTGAGTTCATCGCAAATATCAAATTTTTCTTCTGAAAGCTTGTCGCAATGCGCCTCGAGGCCGTCAACGATGGCTTTGTGCATCGATGTTTGTTGTCGAAATTCTTCATTGATGCACACTATCTTCTCTTCTAGCCGGGCGACTTCTGAAGAAAGCGTGTCCTGCCGTTTTGAGCTCCCTGACAATATGTCAGCTATCTCATCAGGGGTTGACACATGGGTTCCAGTATCAGATACAAGCCCATCAAATGATGATTTCCATCCATCTGCTCGAGATGCAAGATCGTCCATTTTGTACTGCAGGTCCATAATAACCCCCTCTTTCGATTCAATCTCTTGATTCTATAAATTGGCAACATAGTGTAGGCATGATTGAAAACATCACAAGGGAAGGCCATGTATTCAGAGGATGATATGTCATCATGTAAGGCATGATGAGGTGAAAAATAGCTCTGCCTTACCTTTTGGATGAGGATTGTTTTCAACTCGATTGCAATTTGTTGACATGACTCAATCTCAGAAATTGCTCGATCATACTTCAGCTCCGATTTCCTTTGCTGGCAATTGACCTGTTCAAGATGTGATTCCAGATCCTTGACCTGTTTCGTTTTCAACTGATGACTTTCCTCTATTTCTCTCATGCGTTTCTCCGAGATTATCCACTGATCTTGGACCTGTTGAAGATGCTTGACCTCTAATAATAGTG
Organism: Bacterosira constricta; assembly: GCA_037356235.1. NCBI lineage: Eukaryota > Bacillariophyta > Thalassiosirophyceae > Thalassiosirales > Thalassiosiraceae > Bacterosira > Bacterosira constricta. The sequence goes on from JAZGVS010001263.1 coordinate 2,871, forward strand.
ATTGAGCGTCTTCATTCATATCTCGAATTCGTTCCTCCAGGTTTGCGATTTTCTCCTCTGCATTTGCAAGAGTCTCTTCCCCAGCGATACGTTGCATCTCAGACTGTGTAAGGCCATGACTCATGTCTACTACTTTTTGTTTAGCCTCCTCGATTTCTGACAAAAAATCACAGACCACAAGCTGGTACTGGCTGCTGTCGTCTGATTTATCATTCAAATTGTTAGCAATCACCGTTACTTTCAACGCCTGAAGCATGGCATTGATTGCTTCAGTTTGAGATAGTGAAGAGTCTTGGACAACTTGCGTTTCCAACTGGATACACAAATCGCGCAGTTCATGCTCAATGTACTCCAGCTGATTATTCTCGAGATCACTCCCAATGCCTTTATTGGGACATTTAAGTCTTTCATTTACATCACTGTTATTTGTTGATGAGGGTGGAAAGGATGTTAGTAATAGATTCAACTATAAACATACAAGAGTGTGTGCTTATCACTTACTTGATCTCTCCAACCAATTGTTCAAACTCTGAGGCTCTGTTTGCCTTTAACGAGCTGATTTCCTGTAATTGAGATTGTAGAGACGAAACTTGATCTACTTTTTCCTGAAACAACGCGAAAAACGCATTCAATAGAGAAGTCATCTCTGGCAATGCCTCCACTGTCAGCTCTTTATCTTCGTGTTGAATGCAAGAAACCAGCTTGCGTAGTGCTTCTTGAAAACTCTTCCATTCTGTTTGAAACGAGGCCCTTTCTGCCCTAAACTCCTCCGCCAACGCAGTCAATTTTCCCTCATATTCGTCTCTCGTAGATGAGACATTACGTTGCCCGGTTTCTTTAGCACAGTCAACTTCTGCCCTGAGACTAGCATTAGCAGCCTGTGCCATGGAGAGGTCTTTTGATGTGCGCATAATCATGTTCTCGCGATTTGTGTTAGCCAGTTCCTCAAGTTCAGACTGCTCCCTAGAGTCATCTAATTGGTATTCCGCACAAGCTTCGCCCATCCTATTTACAGTATCGAGCATTTTGTCGAGTCTATCATCTCGTTGCTCCACTGTTGATGCAACTTCAAGCCGTGAAGTGAGGCTCTTATTTATTATATTTTGCGAATCAACAATTGTTTGAAGCTTTTGCTTTTCGCAAGCAAACGCTGACTCAGCTTGTGACATACTCTTTTCCGTTGACCTTAGCTTGGCTCTCAAATTTTCAATTTCATCAGACTGTTTAGATAAATCTCGCTCTTTCGCTTTGCCACTTTCGCTCAAAACGGCATTCAGGGAAATTTCCTCTTGCAGCATCTGTCGTAGTTTGTCCAACTCGCCATTGCACCCTTTCAGTTCCACAGAGAGCATAGACAAGCGTTGGCGAAGCTCATCTTTTTCATTGCCGTGAGCAAAGCACACTCTCTCGATATTGGAACTATGTGCTTCGGCAATATCTGACATGGCTTTCTCATGACGACTTTTGGTCGAGTTCAGATCGTCAGCGAGTCTATATATTTCATCATGCCTATCTTGTAGCAAACGACCCATTTTTTCGGCTTGTTCGCAAAGATCTTGCTCTGTCTGCTTCGCAACGGCGATCAGTCCATGCAATAGTTCAATATCTGCAAAGAGCTTGGCTTCATTTTTGATACTGCATTCCTTCTGCCGCAACAAGGCCTCCTTGGTTTGATTCAGTTCCACCTCTAAATGTTCCCTCTCCGCTTCGAACAAGATGTGCGCATCACTTAGTTGTGCTTCCAGTACATTCTTCGTCACTTTTCCCTCAGATTGTAGGGAGCTGAAGGATTGTTTGGTAGATGAAAGCTCATTCTCGAGGAGATAATTGTCATTCTCTTTTGACTTGATGGCTGAAGTGATGGTTTCTAATTTCGCTTTAAGATTGCTGATCTCAAATTCTTGCGTTGCCAACACGGTGGAGAGCCCCTTTTCTTTGGAGGTGGACTCGTCTTCCTTTAGCTTTGCCTCCTTCTCATTTAACTCCAATACATCAGCAGATTTCAGTAGCTCGGACTCCTTTGCTATCATTGCCGCTTTTGCAGCTTCGAGCTCAGTGTTCAAGTGGATACACTTAATATTGGAGCCGGACACAGCATTTTGCAGGTCGCGTACATCATTCAATAGCTTCCTTTGGCTAATTTCGTGAGAAACCAACTCTCTGCGAGATTGCGCCTCAATATTCTGCACTTGAGCAGTGAGTTTTTCCACAGTCTTGGTAAGATCTTTGTTTTGTGAGAGTAGTTCATTCTCTCGTACTTTGTATACCTCAATTTGGCTGTATGACTGGGATTCTGCCTGTCTTATTTTGGTTGTAAGATCATCAAAGGTGGTTTTCAACTCTCCTAGTTCAGACAGCAGTGAAGAGTTCACAGCTTCCTTGGACTTGAGAGAAGAACGATAGAACTCCAACTGACTCCTAGATTTGGCAAGACCAGTCTTCAATATGGAGACTTTGGACAACATCTCAGTTTTGTCGGTATCACCCAAACTAATTTGACTCGTGAGTATGTGCACACTGGCGAGTTTCGATTTCAATTCAGCAGCTAGCAACTCCTTTTCTTGCCGTGTGCAGTCCATCAAAGCAGCCGTACCTGCAAGTTCCAATGCCAGCGAATGGCTTTTGTCTTTCTGCTGAGAAAGGGCATTAGAAGAATTCTCCAACGACACATTGAGGTCATTAACTTGCTTTTCCAGGCGCTCGCGATCGTGACAAGAGTGTTTCATCTCAGAGTTAGTCTCGCTGAATAGAGTTTCTGACGCTTGCAATTTGGACCTCAAATCGGCTGCCAGTGACTCGCTACGACTAGCATCATGTTGTGCCTCGTCGAGCATTGTGCGCAGGCCTTTCACTTCTGCATCGTGTTTGATATGAGACGAGGATTGTATCTCTTCCTTTGTCTGCACCTGATTGATCAATTCACGCACTCTGTCACCCAGACTGACAATCTCCAACTGCTTCGACTTTAATTCCTGGGAAAGACCATCCCTAGAAACAGTCGCACTTGCTATCTCAATGTTCAACAACTCAACTTCATCCATCTGCTTAGAATTAGCTTTGCCTGAATTCTCCAGCGTCACCTTTAGATCATTCACCTGCTTTTCCAAGCGGTCACGGTCGTCAAGTAGACCTTGTATCTCAACATTGGTCTTGTTAGCTAAAGTTTCAGCCAATTCTAACTTGGAACTCTGATCAGCTACCAATGCCATGCTTTGATTCTGTGACGTTTCTAGCTTCCCTAGCAGTTCCTTCACTTGAACGCCGTGCTCCATGTGTAAAGACAATTGCGACTCTGCCTTCAACTGCACTTGATTTGCGAGCTCATTTGCCCTATCGCTCAAATTAGTCATTTCTGTCTTATTTGTCTTCAATTGAGAGTCCATTGACTCTTTTTCGCTACGAAGGTTGTCTCTCAAAGCAGTCGTACTCGAAAGTTCCAGAGCTAGCGATTGGTTTTCATCTTGTTGTTGAGAAAAGGCATCCTCCGAATTCTCCAGCAACACGTTGAGGATATTAACTTGCTTTTCCAGGCGCTCACGATCATGGCAAGAATGTTCCATCTCAGCATAGACCTTTCTAATCAGAGCTTCTGCCGATTCCAACTTGGACCTAAGATCCGCTGACAGTGCCTTGCTCTGGCTAGCAACATTCTGTGATGTTTCTAGCAGTTCTCTCACCTCAACGTCATGTTGACATTCCTTCAATTGCACTTGATTGGTCAGGTCTGACACCCTATCATCCATAGTATCAACCTCGGCAGTTTTCAATTTCAATTCAGTTGTCAGGAACTCCTTTTCGCGTCGCAGATCATCTTTCAAGGTAGTAACACTTGAAAGCTCAATACTCAAAGATTGATTTTCACCTTTCAGCTGAGCATTGGCTTCGTCTGCATTCCCCAGTAACACACTGAGGTCATTCACTTGCACTTCCAAACGTCCACAGCTATTCGCAAAGCTTTGACTTTCAGCACTACTCTGGAGAAGTGACTCTTCGGCTGAATCTAACCTTGATCTAAGACCAGCAGAAAGAGCCTTGCTTTGACAAGCATCGTTCTCCAACTTTTCTAATGTATCCAGCAGCTCTTTCACTTCGGACTTTTGGGATTCTCCCTTTACCTGCATTTGGTTTGTGAGCTCAGCAACTTTTGATCTCAATTCAGAAGTTGCGGACTCCTTCTCGGAGCGCAACTCCTGTCTCAAAGCAGTCGCAGTTGTAAGCTCCATTGCCAGCGATTCATTTTGATTCTTTTGCTGAGAGAGAGCGTCCTCTGAATTCTCCAGCAATACGTTGAGGTCATTCACCTGCTTCCCGAGACGCGTACATTCGTTGGAAATACCCTGCATTTCAGCATTGGTCTTCCTGGTTATTGCGTCTGCCGTTTCCAGTCTAGATCTTAGATCATCAGAAAGTGCCCTGCTTTGACTAGCATCATTCTGGGATTCATCGAGCTCTTTCAGCAGTGTTTTGACCTCAGCATCTTGCTTGGACAGGGAAGAGGTTAGAGCTTCTACTTGATTGGCGATCACGCGCACCTTTTCGCCCAGACTACCAATTTCAGTTTCTTTTGAATTCAGGCCAACAGTCATCAACACCTTTTCCTGGCGAAGATCGCTTGTAGAAGCAGCCAATTTTTCCAGTTCCATCGTCAGCGATTGGTTCTGATTCTTCTGCTGAGAGAGGTCACGCTCCGAATTTTGTAACAACGCGTTGCGATCATTAACCTGCTTTTCCACACGTGAAAGGTCGTGGGAGAGACTCTGAATGTCAGCATTGCCCTCGCCAATCAGAGCTTCTGCCGTTTCCAATTTAGATCTGAGATCGGCAATGAGTGCCTTGCTATGGCTAGCATCATTATGTGACTCGTCCAGCTTCTCTTCCTTTAGCTGCAGGTGAGTATTGAGCTCGTGCACTTTTTCGATCAGACAATCTTTCTCTGACTTCAACTCGCTTTTCATTGATTCATTCTCGTTGCGCAACTCGACTCTAGAACCAGTCAAATATTCGATTTCAATAGCCAGCGATTGATTTTCATCTTTCAGCCGAGAGAGGGCATCCTCCGTATTTTCAAACGCAACATTAAGGTCATTCACCTGTTTTTCTAGACGTTTGCGGTCATAAGAGAGGCTCTGGATTTCAGCATCACTTTCATCCAGGAAAGTCTCTGCCGTATCCAACTTAGACTTCATATCAGCGCACAGTGCTTTAATTTGGCTGGCATCATTCTGTGATTGCTTAAGGTCTTTCGACAGCTCGCTCAATTCAGCAATGAGTTTCGTCTTCGCATTCAATGCAGCACTCTGAGTCTCTTGAAGTTTGCTCGTCACCTCATTTTGATCTGATTGGAGTGCAACAATTTCAGACGTCAAAGATTCAATTTTGGCGCCAAACACTTGTCTAGATTGCTTGCTGTTGGCAGTCAGGGAAGCCAAAGAGATTTCTTTTTCGGCCAGATCTGCAGTCAATGCCTCAGCCGCCACCTGGGAATCAGTTGTCACACTTTCAGCTGCTGCCAACTTTCTTTTCAACTCATCTATTTCATCGATAAAGGTGTGTTCGAGCCTCTCAAAGGATTCTCGATCGGATTCTCGTGTTTCCTCGCTGTTGCTCAGTTTACCTTTTAGATCATTGATTTGGCGCATTGACTGCTCTCGATCAGATTTCAGGATTGTGATTTCGTCATGAGCTGCATTGAGAGCGGATGACAAATATTGGATCTCTGATGCTTTGTTCGCATTTCCCTCAGATACTCGGAGCTCTAACAGTTGGATATTTCCAATCAAAGATTCTTTATTCTGGGTCAACGCAGACACCTGCGCCTTGAAGTGCATAACCTGGTCATTCGATGATACAATGGCTTCGTTCAAGGCATCGGCCTCCTCAGTTTTTTGCTTGATGCTTGCCTCAAGGTTGGTGATAGATTCCATCAGCTTGGCCCCGGTTTTCGAAATCTCATTCTTTTCACAGGTGACACGCTTCAACTTCTCCACATATTGTCTCTGTTCTGACTCAATGGCAGTATATTTGGCAGTGGCTTCTTCGATTTCATACTCAAGATTGCTGGTCTTGTACTTGTATTCATCAAGATCGGCTGACAAGCCTTCATACTTATGCTCTAGACGGGCAGTAACCTCCCTGGCCTCATCCAGGTTGGATGCAAGTCCACTATTTTCAGACTTCAAACCTGATAAGGCTAATTGCTGCTTCTCAAGTTCTAGATGGGCAGCATTACGATCTAATTCCGCAACTGCAGCATGCTCCTTCAAATTCACAACAATTGCTGAATAATCACTGGAAATTTCTGATGCCTTTTTCACCTCTGCCGCAAGGCGTTCCTCAAGACCACTGACTCGATCATCGCGTGAGGCAACGCGCTGACTAAAATGCAACTGATCTTCTTCAAAGGCCTTCAATGCCGCATCAGCATCTACCTTAGCCTTGGCCAAGTCTGCGGCCAGTTCTGATAATGCCATTTCTTTCTTCTCCATTTCTAGATGAGCATTATCTCGATCTGATTCCACACCAGCAATTTGCTTTTTCAACTTTTCAACAATTATGGATTGATCCTTGGTGCTTTCAGTAGCATGCAGCACTTCCGCTGTAAGGCGTTCCTCAAGGCTGTGAACTTGTTGGACAAGGTTGGATTCACATTGAAGAAAACTCAACCTCTCTGCTTCAAGTTCTTTGGATGTGACACGAAGGTCTTCCGCTAAGGTACAAACTTGCTCATCGCGTGCTGCGCCACGCTGTTGGAAACTGATCTTCGCTTCTTCAGCGTGATGCTCGGCATTGGCCAAATCGGCCGTAACTTTGGATAGAGCCAATCGTTCCTTCTCCAATTCTAGTTGGGTAGCTCCTTGGTCTGATTCTACGACATTAATATGATCTTCCAACTTTGCGACTATAGCTAATTGAGACTTAGCGCTTTCAAGTATCTTTTTCTCCTCTTTCGCTAGGCGTCCCTGAATGCTACGAACTTGTTGGACGAGGTGGGTTTCACGTTGTCTATAATTCAATCTCTCTTCTTCAAAAGTTGCTGATGATAAGCCTATCTCTTTCTTGGCCTTGAACATTTCATCTGTAACTTCTGTTAGGGACAATTGTTCCTTCTCCAATTGTAGATGAGCATCATCTCTATCTGATTCCACAATGGCAATGCGTTCCTCCAGCTTTTCAACAATGGCTGCATGATTGTTTGCACTTTCGCCAGCCTTTTCCTCCTCCGCTGCAAGGCGTTCTGCGAGGGTGCGAATTTGTTCTGCACGTGAGGCATCGCATTGCTCGAAACCAATCCTCTCTTCTTCAGCATTCGATTTGGCCTCGGCGAAC
>JAZGVS010001264.1:0-10187 GCA_037356235.1 Bacterosira constricta
TCCGCTTCTAGAATGTTAGGAATTACCACGACGACTCGGCCCATAGTGCCATGTTGGTGAATCTCTGCGCAGAGAGAGGATCCGTCTGCTAACTTGAGGAAGTTGTACATGGCTTCTCTGAGGGACATCGAGTAGGTGGACTGAAGAGTATCACTTAGATTGATGATGGCATCTTCTTCAATATCCACAATACCAATCACCTCTTCTATAATTGTGCTGGCATGGAAATTCATATGATGTCGAAACATGCGGGTGGGTCACTTGATGTCTCCCTGCGGAGACGACCAATTCACCACCGCTGAGATGTGCACTTGTTTACCCCGTACTGGAATGAGAAGCTTGCGATATTAGATAGTATCAATCAGCAGACTCAAGAACTCTTTGTCTTCGAGATCAACTCTGTGTGCATCACTCTGCGGCTCTGCTACAGTTGATGAGGCCATTTATTGAAGGCAGACGTATCCTGACCCGGCAGCTTTGGAACATTACGGCGGAGTGCAATTTGTGGGATCTCACGGTTGGTGTAGACTTCATCTGGACTGTTCTCTTCCATTAAAAGATCTTCGTCTTGGTGGAGGATTGTGCGGAATTCTCTTGCATTGTTGTGGGCACCCCCATTGTTATGTAGGAAGAATAACATGAATGGAGTCTCAGAGAGAAAGGATTGGAGTTTCTTTACTCTCAGCACCTGTCCCTTCATTCGTCCCCACTCAACTCCGACTTGACCCATGACCAACTTGGGATCTTGATCCATTGAGAGTGCCACACTGAAGAACACCACGGGATATCTTGCCGTGTGTGTATCCTTGTTCTTTCCCCCAAGGTTGCTTGACTTCGAACGCCTCGGCGTTTTGCTGGATGTTGATAAATTCACCAAGACGAGTGAAGTTAGCGGGCACATCCTTTGGTGTATTCAGATTGCTTGTCTTACTTGCGATTGAGATCGGATTGACGACTAAAGTAGGATCAACCACCTGAAGATTTTCCAGGAGTAGACCGATCGCCTGTTGGAATTGGACGTGCTTGCCCGTTTTGTCCAATTGGACAGAACCTTCCATTATGATTCGCTTGTGCTTGTGATCGTATGTTGGAGCGATCCGAATCTGAGCAGGCTCCGTTGTTTTCTGAACTGTTGCAGTGGATCTGGCCTTGTTAGCTGCTGCGGCAAATCTTCCTTCCTGCAGGATCGATCCTCCTGCACGGTCACGTTTATCACCCTTCGACTTAGTGGACATCTTCTTCTTGCTATCCTTCTTTGGCTTTGATGTAGTACTTTTTTCCCTCTTCTTGAGTGGAGAGCTGGCAGGAGATGACTTTCCATCCATGGCTTCGTCATCCTCTGAGCCGACACCGACATTGTTCATCCCATTCAGCAAGCCATTGATACCTGCGTCCGGTACACCCATGGCGGTTGGGTTGGCTTGCTGGTCGTTTGCAGGCAAGACCATGGCTGCAGTTGTTCCAGTTGCAGCGTTCCTCTCGGCAGCTTCTTCCTCCTCCTTTTTCTTCTTGGCTGCTGCTGCCTCAAGTGCCCGCTTCTCCAAGCCAGCACTGATGGCAGCTTCTGCGAGCGCCTTTTCGTCATCGTCAGATTTCTCTTTGGCCTTAGCAGCTCTTTCTGCAGTCGAAGCCTTGTTCTTGGCGGCCTTGACAGCTCATTCATTTAGTTCTTTATCCAGACGAGCCTTGGCTGCCTCGTCTTTTTTCTTGGCAGCAAGCTTGGTGGCGATTGCGCGGTTCGTCATGGTGGTGAATAGTTGGCGGATGTTGAGTTTTGTTTGTTGGTGTTGACACTGAGTAGGAATCAATGAACCAGGATGTGTACTGTTTTGCGACAGATTTATCACAGTAGAAAAGTCTCGGCTGTTTGTTGTTTTAGTAGATCTTGGTGAGGGAATAGTTTTTGAAACAAATTGGTGGGGGGTTCTGCTAGTCCTGGTGTGAAAGTCTAATAAAACGTGGGCTTTTTCTGAGGGCGTCATGCTGAGGCCATTTACAATCCAATGACCATTGTCATTTCATCTGTCTTGGCCAAGGTGCACAGCGTGTGTCCCCTGTGGCCTGAATGGTGTGGAGGAGAAGACCTCCTCACTGGTACCCTAATATTATCATATAGTACCCTCGTCATACCCTTCTCATACCCTCGTCATAAATGCATCGTTACAATGTCAGGCCGGTGAGCATCTGATGAGCCATTGATTGCGATTGTTGTGGTTGAGGCCATATCACCCTGATGCGGTTGATAGCCTGCCTGACTATCGGGCACGTTTATAGCCGTGATATGTGATGGCGTAACACGGCGCTGCTGCGTGTGGCAATGGCCGTTCAGCAACCGGCAATGGCAGGCCGTACGTGCGCCAAGACTTCCTTTGCAATGAATGGTCAATGGTCCCATTGACAATCAATCGTTCATTGCGAGTGACGAATATCCCAAAAGTGAACCATGCCAACCAGCTTATACAGACAACACACGTGCCAACCGGTGCCTTTTGATAGGAGATACTGGTAGTATGGATTACGCCGCTGGGATGATAGAGACGGGCACCAACTAAGGAAGCTCTATACATCAACAATAGGATTGAACATGATTTATATTGAATCTGCAACCCTTGCTTCGATGCATATATCTACCTGTCGACAGAGTCGCAAGAACGATAAGAGAAATACGATTTATGATTTCGCAATCGAAAGCAAAAGATGCATGGACGCAGCCATCACAGAAAACGATTTTTCATCATCATGAATAAATGAATAAATGAATAAATTATACGTGGTATTTTCACGGAAATTTGTGACTGGAGAAGGAGTCAATTACAATATTCTATCGTCACACACCATGCTCCTGTCAAACGTTTCCAAGGTGTACCAAAACACCATTATTTATATTATTATTGCTTCACAGTATAAATGTAGGTAGATTGCCCGAAAGCCAGAATTGAAATGGAATAAAAATTGCCAAGTGATGTATGTATGTGTTTGTGCTGTTCAAATACTGAACAATCTTCTTGCTTCTGAAAATCATCTCCAGCACGTACATTGAGGTCCGATGTTATAACCGCGATACTCAGGAATAGACCGATAGAGGACTTCCAAAGACTGAATAAATGATTGCTTGCAGATTTACACATTACGTTTTTTTGCTTCATACTGTTGTAATGGTTGTTGAAAGCTTCCCTTCTTTGGCACGAAACCTGGGGCAGCGCAACATTGTCAATTCAAGCAACGGATTTCCTCGAAATACTTCATTTAATTGTTCATGTTACCTTCATTGCTGTAGCTCATATTTCGGTTGTTTGGTGTAGTCGTAAATGGATTTTTTTCGTTTGAAGAGTGCTTCAGTGAATGCTCTCGTTTGAGTATGATGGAACGTGGTCGCAATGGCAGTTTGAGGCCATGAATTTGTTTTCCAAACAGTGGAGAGCAGTGGATAATAACTGGCATTGGTCTGCCAACTTCCCAAACAGCTGGGTTGTCCATGCCAATAAACGATTATCACGGAATACTCTGTAGGCAGAGCCTCTATTATTTTTCTTCGATAGACTTTGACTCTTTGATTCTCGATTCAAGATCGTTTTTGATGCGGATCGACCATGAAAGAGCAGGAGTCATTTTGGCAATATCGCGCTAGCCAACTATTGAAAATAAAAGGTTTGGCACTTGTCAGTTGTTTTCGGGAGAATTGTGAAGCAATGATATGTACTCATGTCATGTGAAGTAAACTCACTGAATCTCCAATGCTGCACTTTTTTCTTGTACCACTGACTCAAGGAACAACCATGATGTTGCGTCTACACCTCCCCTTCTTATTGCTTCAATACCAGAGTCACGTAATCCCTTCACGTCACTCGTCTGCACCACTTCTTTCTCTCTCTGCTGCTGTTTTCTCTGGATTGAGTTCCATCGCTGCAACCACCCTTCATTGATATCAAATAATAAAGCTTTTGAAGGCATTGCAGAGATTGTTGCGAATGACACCTCCTCTTCCTCCATCAAGGAGTACAATATTTCCCTTGACAAATCTCTCGAAGCAGAACCACCATCATGTGGCAATACGAACAATGGCGAACAATGCACACTTTTATATTCCACTGCTGTGCCTTGTGAGATATTCGGTTGTTTCACTGCTATTCCAAATCCAGTGGTACGAGCTTCTTCCAACATTTCTTGCAAAGTAGTCGAATCCTCGTTCGCAACATGTGATTTTGTTATCGATGTACCAAATGCAATATATCCTCGAGCATCTCCATTTGCAAATTGACACCATGTGAATAGTTGTAATGCACGATTCCATAATGCATCGAGCAATTTCTCGTCGTCTGTTGTTGTCATTGATGTGGTTAGCTTGTCGTATTGTAGCAGGACTGTGTTTTCCCGAGAATGAATGCCGGAATATTCTTCACTTCGGAACCCACCATGCTCCACAAGATAAGTACGTATTCTCACTTGATCAAATGCCTCCAACACAATATCTCCCGGGATCGTTTTTATTTTCGCCTCACCTTCCTCCCCGAGAGTGGCAATAAAATTGGACACTCCCAATAATACCCTCATGACCATTGACCCCCCCTTTCTTCGTCTCCTTTTGTCATGATATCGTAGATTATTGGCCATTCCAATAGTTGTTCGAATGGCATTCACAGCATCACGATTTGTATTTGTTACCAGCAATTCCGTCTGCCCGCCCATTTGATGAATGAGTCCGGAGGAGGATACGGAACGTGGATACACTGTCACGAGTTTTAGATCTTGGTTATGAGCCATTGACGAAGGCATGTCTACTCTTGATTTACATTGTAAAATAACAGCTGATGATATTAGCATGATGAAAAGGAAGAATAGAGCTGTTCGATGACACAATTTCAAAATAAGAATACGCCACACTTCAATGCCAATGGGATGTAGTGTTGTGGCTTTGTTGTATTGCTGGATGAAGATTTCCATTTCATCAAGATCATGATCATCATTGGCGCTCACTGTCACTGCACTTGAACTCATGCCATTATGTTCTTCGTCTCGACGGCGTCGTTGGCGTAGAGCTGTTGACATGATTGATATTGAGCTGTGCGAGTTTTCTGCAGTTGTCTTCGATCCCCTACAAATGATTCGTCTGCACGATAACTCTGCCGCTTGCTTCAGCACCTGCACTGTCGCGATGTGCACGCCCTGTAAAGCACCTAATCTTGGTTCTCCTTCGACTTCGGCATCAATTGTGGCTGTGTCGCGCTGCTTCTACTTCTAATTCTGCGGCTGCCTTTGTCATCGGGTTTCTTCTCGACGGCGTCGTCGGGCGGGCAAGGGCAAGGGCGGGTGCATTATGATGACAGGACAAAGGATGAGAACTAGGTATCGTAATTAAGCATCTTTAAGATGATTTAGTCGTCTAAAACAAGAGTTCGCATTACAAACCATTTCACTTCCCGCCTATAATAGCTCAACATTAGACTGAAATCGGTAGATAGAGACGCCCCAGTTCAGAGCGGCGCCAAAATTTACTTCGTGCCGACTATCAATGGTGTCGTGGTTCGTTGTGTCTGTGTCCCACATGAAAATGCCGTTCAATTGTTGCGACAGCTCGTTGTGTCCTTGCTTCGTATGTATGATTGGTACGATGGTGAATGCACATGAATTGATAGAGGAGCTCTCCTTTTTGGAGCCCTGCACCAGACCCGCCTGCCGATTGAGGAGACAACAACATCCCATGTTTGAATCGATGTATTCTTGCATAACTAAAGACTAAAGAAATCATCAGTCTAAACCTATACACTGAAGCAGCCAAGCATCTGGACAAAACATACAATAATGGCGGCTTTTATTTGCAATCGAACCATGACTTTATTAGCTCTGATAGTATGCTTAGGACTCATCGGCTGCACCAGCGGCGTCAATGTGGCAGAGACAACCGCGACGAACATACCATTATTATTCCAAACAACGTGGCAGCCAACCACCTCTACTATGTCGGCACCCAGTCCAAAACCGAGCCCAACAACGAATAATAATCAGCTGGGAACATTCTTCACACAACCACAAGATAATATCATCAAACAAGACTTTCGCCAAACGTTGCAAGTATCGCAATTTCAAGAGTTTACTGATGAAGATTTGGTAGGGTACCAACTCTTATTGTCAAGCTACACTGCACAATTTGGTTCGAATGTCGGGTCACCCGAAATAGTATCCGCGTGCCAAGTCACGTCACAGAATATCATATCGTTGTATAGACAAGGCAATACTCCCACGAATTTACTAACCATTGAATTCATGGTGGGGTATGATAGTCGATATGACTACAACGTCGACAATTACCCCACACTCTTTCACGAATACATGAATGACAATCTTGAATCTGTCACGGCTGACATGCAAGCTCGTTTCTTCCCAGTGCTGCAAGCGAAGGAAGTGAAAATCATCGGCACGCTGATTGCTCCTACCCGCTCACCATCCCAAAAACCCACTGATCTGCCGACCAAGGTGCCTACGTCATCGCCTTCCAAATCACTAACCTGGGCGCCTACGTCATCGCCTTCCAAATCACCGACCAAGGTGCCTACGCCATCGCCTTCAAAATCGCCCAGCTTGGCACCGATGAGTGATCCAACTTCGGGGCCTACTCGTTTGCTGACGTTGCGCCCATCGCGTTCACCAACTGGGATGCCATCTGGAAGTCCGAGTAAGATTTCAACGGCGATGCCGACGACGCTTTCGCCTACGGTTGAGCCTACTGCTGACAAGGCAATAAAGAGTGAGCCAGGTTTGGTCAGTACAATAGAGCCACAGCTGTCCACCCCCTTGACCAAAAGATATTACGTTCCTTCCATTATGGTACTTTCAAGTGACGAAGAAACGATGCTCAAAACTTCTTCTTCCAACTTTGACGACGAGTGGATTCGAATAACTCAAGATTGGATTCGTGATGCAACGTTGAATATTATTAATGGTGCCGGCGAGGAGTTAGTCGTGACTATACTGCTGGGCTCTCATGACGATGCTGGAACGCGCTTGCGAAGAAGGCTACAAACACGAAAATCGGCGCTCCAACTTAAGTTTACAACCATGATACAATTCCTTTCCAAGGAAGATGAAGATTGGGACGCCAATGAAATGGTCGCGTCTGGTTTTCGAACGGTAGATCAGCAGGAGGGGTATATCAACACTTTGAAGGATGGTCCAAATAATAGCAATGTAATCAGTGATGGTCTGGAGAGCATGACTATGGAGGTGGATGGAGAATTGATTACAGAAGAATCACCGAGTGGAACGAGTGTAGCTGCAGGAATGGCCAATGTCGACAATGATGGCGAGGATGACAAGAAGAATACATTGTTATATGCCATGATTGTGGCGATTGTAGGTGTGTGTATGCTTCTATTCATGGGACTATACTATGGGAAGAAGAAAAGAAGGGGAGAGCAGCACTCAGAAGGAGAAGTCAGCATCTGGAATAGCGACGACAAAGGTCTCGATGAAGGATCCGACAATACCTCCAGTTCGAACCAAGAAGAACACGACAATGTCAATCCAGTATACGATAGCATCACGGCAGTGGCACCACCGGGCAAGATTGGACTCATTATTGCCAACCCTCAAAAAGATTTACCGGTGGTAATAAGAATGAAAGAGGGAAGTGTGTTGCATGGACAGGTATGCACTGGAGACTTGTTACTGTCAGTGGATGAGGTTGATTGTCGGGGTATGGCGGCGTCTGAGGTATCGAATTTGATTGGGAGTCGGACTGGGCGGTCGGCTAGGGTTTTGGTGCTGCTTCGAGAGCTGTAGTAGGATTGGATTATATTTGTGATAAACATATGTGATGTCATAAATGGTGTCTCAGGAACGCAGAGCTCCAGTGCGGTATTGCATGGAAGAGGCGTTTATTCTCATTGGGTAAAATGTGCCATTATTTACTCTTTCATTGACGTATTGGTTTGTTCCACATTATAGTTTCCTATAACAAACATGTGTGCAGCGCCTTCCCCAGAACCTGCTGAATCCCATTAGAATTATCCACAAGGGAGTTACATAATAAGTTAGACTGGTTATGATTCTACACTTGTATTGTCTAGACATACGACTCTGTACAATTGTCATGCCACAGGCTCTGTTCAAAAATCTATTCAATTGCTCTGTTTTTGCACAACAAGACCGCAAGTTGGGGCAGCAAGAGAATACAACATCTAGACATTGCGTCGACCTCTCTCGTTGGTCGATCAAGACTCAAGTAGGCGAGAGTTCCAACTCTACTGCGAATACAAAAACGAAGTGGGATGCCCATCCTTTTCTAAAACTGCCGCAACAGCTTGCCGATCAACATAATCAACCACATTCATTCCATAAACAGACATGACCCCCGCCCGCCAATCCACTTGGACTTTATTAATGGTAAAAACAGTTTTTCCTCCTTCGGGTAACCCTTTCTGCTGCGATGCCAAGTTTGCCTCTGCTAAATTTCGAACATGTGATCCGCATCCCCCGCATGTCATTTTATCCACTGAGAATACAAGCTCTTGCTGAATATCGACAGTCGTAGTAGGTTTTCCATTGTCGTTATTTGCATCCTGTTCTGATGTTACTTGGGATTCTTTGTGCATTTCATTCATGGTTGCTGACGCATGGTACTTTTTGCCGCTGTCCATCCCCTGGCCCACCCCTATTACCGATCGACGAATAATTGGATGGCGGTGTTGGTGAGATTCTAGAATATGCGGTAGAGCCAATGTAGCAACTACAGCTATAACCGGGAATGAAATGGAATGCCACGGCGAGCGCTTCATGTTCCTTTTGCCCTCTTCATCATTAGTAGTTCCTGTCGCTAATTTCTTCGAGCCATGATGTTTGCTGTTGCTGTTGAAATTGAAAATGACAATCATTATCAACCAACCAACCGCAGCAGTCTGAAAGTGAATCTGATATCCCCCTGGCGACAATAGGATGGACTCTGCAAAATTTTCAATGGGGGTTAAATCCATGTGCAAGAAGTTGATCCAACTTAGAATGTTGAGGAGGAGTAATAATAAACATAAGTTGGACCCTAGGAGGGCTAGTCCCAGTCCGATGCTGTATGTGCTGGCATTCATTTTTCTTCTATTATTACCAGATATTATTTCTTTGATATTGTTATGAACTTTGTTGTTCGGTTTGATTTATTTTTGCGTGCTACTTACAATATCAGGATCAGGATCTGGAACAGTCTGGAATCTTCTGGAACTATCTAGAGAATCTATCATCTTCTGGCGACAATATCAAGTTCCTACTTTGGTGAATTATCGCTGATAATGTTCCACGTGGCCCCCCAGCCAGGCTTCAAAGATCAAACACATATCTGCCGGTCGCCGGTAGCTAGCCATAAGGTGAGATGTGGCGGGAACGAATATCCTAGCAATCCTAGGTACAATACGTAGCCGATCGGTCGATCGGAGACCACAACCATGGCGAGTCCACTCCTACCCCGGCACGGAAATTGTATTTTCAACATGACCACATCGAATGAATCAGTAACCACAAGCACAAGGTCAGCGCACTACTCCATCGAGTGAAGTAGTGTGCTGACCTTGTGGTTACCGATTCATTCGATGTGGTCATGTTGAAAATGCAGTTCCCGTGACTACCTTGGATTGGCCTCGACCTAAAGACTCAAGCTCGTAGTCCGTGGATATATGTGAAGCGCATAGGGGGTGGGTGGTGGGTTGCATTGCAGGGGTAGTATTGATTCCTACAGTAGAGGCACTAGAACGGCACGTCTGACATCAGTGTGATAGGCTCCATATAGGGATATCCCTAACCCTGGTATGTATTTCAACGAGTTCCTATGTAGATACCCTCCCCCCAAAATTGGTATTCACTCCCCCCTATGTACGCTGTATGCGCTTACGAGTTTAACTTGTTAGTTGCTGCTCCGATGGGGTATCGTAGGAATTACGTAGGAACTAGTACCTTCAAAACTCTCTCGAATTTTTTTGCGACAACTAAAAGTTTCGACCTCTCACAACACCATAACCATGGCTGCCGCCGCCCCTAGGCCATGATATCAAAGGGTTGGCAATCATCCGACTGCGCATATCCCTTCTATACAGCCTGGTTATCTGCAACTTATTTTAGATCAATTCATTACCTAGCGGTAATAATGTAGTATTTTACCAAGTAGCATGGTTTTGGAACAAATCATTTTTCATGACATTGACCATTAAACA
>JAZGVS010001265.1:0-10245 GCA_037356235.1 Bacterosira constricta
ACCGCATAAATTGATGTTACGACAAAACAAATTGCTCCCGCGTCCCGCTGTGTGACGTGCCCATTTCCCTAGACTGTTTGATCTCAACGCTTCAACTTGTACGGACCTTGTAAATTGATGTTACGACAAGATGAATCGCTGGCGCTTGCAGCGACGTGACGTGCCCATTTTCGTAGACTGTATGGGATTCCTACATAGGCATCATGATAATGGTACATTTGCTGTTCATAATAGACAACTTTAGTATAGGTAGANAGCACATTGCTGATTGTTGCTACATACTCTGAGTGAATCAAAATCCCCATCACAACAAAAACAACGAGAGACAAGAACCCCCACCATCTGCCATAAATATGCCATCGCCTGCACAGTATAACAAATAATTCCTATGTACTTCTCTTCCGGTCGCCGCAATCGCTGCCTCCGCTGCACAACTCCTCACGCCTGCATCCTCTCTGTCACCACTGTCTCCACCGTCATCGGCCACACCCATTGACCATCCGTCGCAACCAAACACATTGTTGCTGCAGTGTATACAATCACTATTCCTCCAGACGCTAGCATGGTACTGCTTATCATCTTTGCAAGCCTCTCGCCTAAACTGCAAGACTGATGCCACTAAGACTGCTTGTCCCACCCACCCTGCTATCACACAAGCAAAGGTTGACCACACAAGCATTTTGATAGGACTCATCCAATGTTATTGTCTTGTCAGTCCATACATCAAACAACGTTGCTTCAACCCTAAAACAACGAGGCTCCAGCTGGGTGAATGTCAACTACATTGGATATGGTAGACGTGGCGCATGCCAACAATATAATCAACGCTACGTGTGGAAAAGCTGAATGTTTAGATTCATTCAAGTATATGGCTGTATATTATTACACTAGTGGTTCAGAATGATACCGTGGTTGCAGTAATTCCACATGCAAATCACAATTCGCTAAGCATCAAGACCACATATGAAATTATCAATAACATTGCAAAAACCCCCTTGAAATTAACATGCAGATGATGGCAATTTACAAAACCAAGGTAAGACGGCTGTGCAAATTTCTTACATTTCTACAAAGTTTCGTTCAGAAAATTTATGCAAACTGAATATATTTTCTTTCTTGTCGTTACTTAAATACTTACGTACTTCCACCGGATGACAGAAAAATCTCCAGCCGGGAAGCGAGGAAGAACAGCCTTTATTTCGAATTTCAGTCGACTACAATGGCCCTGAAATTATGAGTACCTATAGGCCTCAAGGGGATGAAATGACCGAGACGTGGTTTAAAGAGTGGTATGACGAGGGAGGACGAGAGTACTACATGACAGATGCTACCACAAAAGAAGGGAGGGAAAGCATTGCTAGGTTCAACAATATCGGACAAGAATGGACTGACAAATGCAGTCAGCATACCAACGCGACCAAGGCTTGCCAAGTACATTTTGACTTAGCAGTGCTCTGTGCAGAAAAGGGAATTAAAGGCAATTGTTATATTTGACCAAGAGAGGGAATGCACAGGTGTCTAGGTGTCTGTGCCACTATGTTGGCAGGTAGAGTTGAACCTTACACTGGAAAGATTCATTATGGGATGCTCACATTTGACGACTTCCTCAGAGTTGACTTGAAACCGATGAACAAAAACTACAAGAATAAAGATCTGCAAGACGTACTAGACAAAATTCTCACAGGTGAGGTCGTCGCACCAATGCTTGCTGAATCGCAAACTGCATCAGCCATATTCATCAAAAGTACAAACTACTCAGTGGAGTACATTCTAGATCAGGTGCGGGCTTGTAGTAAATCCGTCTGCAACAACAAGATTGACTCTGTACGGAGAAGTCCAACTGAAGTCATTGGAGAGCTCGCAAAGCTGTTTGTCCTAAGCGTGTCTGACAACTCATTAATGAACAATCCTGACATTGACATGTCAAGAGTCCTTTTTCGCCCAGTAACTAGGTCGACCAAAACACACGCACAGAAAGCTTACAATGATGAGTATAAAAAAGTAAGTTCAGAAGCGTCAAAAAAGGTCGAGGAAGAAACTGTGGGTACCTTGACAAGTGTTAATGACGTCCAGTCATTTGGCTTGGCCGAAATAACTGAAAATCCTATAGTCATGGACTACACGGAAAACCCTTTCAGCAATGCTAACGAAGTCGAGATGAAACGTCTACTTTCCTTTCCGCCACTTCCTGATCCGTCACATGATCAGGATGGTAATAGTGATTCTGTTCAAGAAATGGTTCTCACACCTCCATTCATTCCAAACTATCAAAGCTTAGCGGTGGATTGCGGACAAGATAAGGAAAGGGATAAGTACATGAATATTGAAAACGCAAATGCGTTCCTACTCATTCCGAAGATAATGTATATCCTTTACTCAGGAATGAAAAATCTTCCAGTGGAAACTATGATTGGGGATAGTTCTATCATGGGCCTGATTACATACACCCTGCGATATCAGGTCGGACACGCCTTTGGAAGTGCGGTCATCAAGACTCAAGGAGCTATGACCGCGGTGTACAATCTTCCACATACTGAAACCATTTCCGAAAGTCCAAATGAGATTATTGGTGCAACTATGGTCATAGTTGACATGATCAACGCGGCTTTGACATTTGTTGATGAAAGACCTGAAAGAGATCAGGAGACATGTGAAAGCAAGCTGAAAGCAATGTCACGCTTGATTGGAACTACCTTTTCAACGTTGGACACAAAGGGGGGCAACCCGTCTATTGATGAAACGGTCGCTGTACTAGGTAAGATATGCAATATTGACTCCAGTAGGCCTACTTTTCCGTTTTCTCATAAAATTTACTCAACTTGTATAAATTTATTTCCACCTGTCTTTTCTTCTGAAGCTTCATTGCAATTGGAATTTTATGAGATCACTGACAGCTTCAAAAAGAAGCTAACATCTAAATCCTTGAAAGGTCAAAAGGGTTCTGTTCCATTCCTACAACACCTCATGTACAAATGCTTCTTACTATCAAGCATCAGACTAATTCGTAATCATGGCCTCTTCCCAACACTGCAAAACGATTCAACCAGGGTCTCTCCTGACCTGGCTACTGCGTATAAGTACATCGTCAAAAAAGATGATAAAGAAAGGGTCAATTTTATCAAAATTCTTGAATTGACAGCCACTATCAAGAGGAAATTTTTTTCGCAGGGCACTTACAAGACAAAGGGTGGTAGGAACTCAATTGTTCCATTCTTCTACATCCTCTATTTACATGAAGCATATGTTAAGGTGTTCAAGTTTTGTACCACCAGACCATTTCTTCTAAACAAGGGGTTTTACCTGGGAAGTACTAGCACTTATCATAACAGAAGTCATAGAGACAGCCTTCTCATGACAGTAGGGGATGATAGCGAGGACGCGTTCATTGATTGTCATGAAGACTGCATGCTCCAAGATACTCTCTTAAGACCAGCAACGCCTGAACTCTATGCTATGACGCTTCTTAACTTTCTTGAACAGAGGTCCCAACATGAGGATAAGACAGCTCAACTTATGCACTGGAGTAGATTAGTTAGACAGGATGGCAAATTATTGCCTCTGCTCAAAGTTGACTTAGACTTCAGTGTTCCAGTAAAACCCAGTCCAGCGCGAGCAGCACAAAAGAGGTCTGCTAGGATCACAGCCAAAGTAAACATACCAAAAATAATAAATGTCAGCATTGGAGACAATAGTGACAAACCTACAGGAGATGCAGTAATGTCGACCAAAGATAACATAGGTGGGGCACCTGGTGGTACTGTTGAAAAAGAAAAAAAGGAGAACTCTTTCAAAAGTGGTTGTAGGGAGCTTTCTACCTTTTTGGAAAACCTTCACAAGATGATCATCTCCAGCAGTCCAGAGTGTGACAGTCAAGACAAAAACACAGTCACTTTCAACCTAGTGGAATACATGGATCTTTGGGAAAAGGCCTCTACTTGTCTAAAATCACTTGCAACTAGCGACAAGGAGACTTCAGCATTATACAAAAGTGGTTTTGATCCGTCCGATGCTTCGTCAAAAAAATTGCCTGCTCCAGTTCAAGTGGTTACATCGAAGTCTGACATCCTCACTAAGTTGGGGGAGCTTCGTGGTGAAACAAATGCACTGTCAATAATGACGAAGCTGGATAAACATGTTTTTGAAGCAGAAATGAAAGTCAAGTTTGTGAAGGATGATGACATTGATAGTTCAAAGTTCAAGGACAGTATCGTGATGTTTAAGTGCACTGAGAAAGAACTACTCCATTCATCACTGCGCGGCACAAACGAGAAAGCAAATGAGTTCTGGTGTGAAGAATTGGCTCAGCTACTTCAGGAATGGCACAGAACTGCATGGATATCTTCAATTCACAAAGAAGTTATATCACAAAGCCACTTCATTGTGCTCTGTAAGAAGAATATTTACAATGAACTGGATTTTTTGGAAGATCCCGCATCTGAGAATAATGATGAACTGAAGGTAAATGAAGGTGAAGAGCTCAGTAAAATTTTGAACTGTTCCACTGTAGATCTCGCCAAGTTCAACTCGTTGACCATCCAAGAGAACGAAGAGGAGCGCAGGATCTTTTTGAAAAGTTTTGAAAAGGATGTAATGAAAGTCGATGATGACCAACTGAAGCGATTCAAAGACAGACTCTACATGATGCAGATGAAGAGAATGGCTGTAAAAAGGCTTGATGCGAATACTGTATCAAGCAAAAAGTGGTATGTGTGAACATTAATCCAGAATATTTCTTCACTTTGCATAAAATTTCCACTGTCTGACACTACTCTTACCCCTTATTCTCGTTTGATTCAATCACCAAGCAGGTGGTAAAAAAAATGACAATGATGAAAGTAATGCTAGTTCCAGTGCACTGCTAACGAAACGTTTGTAGTTTTGATAGTAAGTACACAAACTACTATCAGACTTACTAACACGGCTATATTTCGCTGTATTCGCTCTCCAAACTACTAACTGATAGTAGTTTGGAGAGTTTCTTTCGAGATTTATCCAATGTACTCTCGTACTTACTAACAAAATCAGTAAATGACCATAAAATCTGATAGGATACTAATTCCTCTCTATGTGGCTTGTCTTATCTATTTTTCTCCGTCGAAGATGGACTAACTTAGCCAGCATTACTTAACTCTGATTGAGGTCGTTGGCTTCTATGATCATACATTCCCCCTTTATTGGATTTTCTTGTCAATGACTTGGCAGCGAGTTTGGAGTGTAGGTAGATACCTACATACCATACAATTTGTATCATCCTGTCCACACATCTTGATACTCCTCCTATTTCTGATATTTTTTCCTCTTCTCACATTGGTATTATGGCGCGGGCAGGGGTTCTTTCCACACCATCACAAATAATAATTTGTGATGCACACCATTATACCGCCCGCAACTCCACCCACATACATACACATCACACTTCCCGTATGTGCCACCACCTGCTACCAAAAATCTCCGGATCACAATACGAGACGAAGCAATTCTAATCAACCCATGAATTTGCGAGCACAATGGCAACATATTTCAACAAGTTTCAACTTTTCCGTAGAGCGGTTCCCTGTCCAAATTGTGCAGTCTCTTTAGAGGGGCAGACGGCGAATGATTTATCTTTCACGCACATCGAAAATCAAGTAGTCTCCATTGTTCACGCAACGTGCAGCGCAAAAACAAACCCAGGGAAGGTTGTTGCGTGTCTACAATGTCTGAAATTTAATAAGAACCAAAGCCAACTCAGGCGATGGTGCACGTGTAATCGCGCCACGACAACGGCTATCACCGCAACATCGGTTATCACCACAACAACACCATCCGTCACTGCTCCTTTGCCTTCTTCCAATGCCAGTCCTATACACTCGCCCACCGCTGAGAATATCGATTTTGGATCTAATGAGAATGTGGGACTTGGGTATGATAGCGAATTACCACCATGTGAAAATGAACAAATCAGTTCGACGAACAACAACAGCATCGCGATGGAGAGAAAAGTACAAGAAGGATTTGATGATTCGAATATGTGGTCGAAGGCCAGCAGTAACTTCTTCAGGAGGGAACACAACCAGAAGGGCGAGGGTAGGAAGGGATTGATATACAACTCCCTTGTGGATAAATATGCCGCGTCCGAATTTCGAATGAACCCTACTGAACTCAACTACCACTACCATCTCACTTCCATGTTCAATGACATATCTCAATCTGCGTCTCATGATGTGACCTCGATGTCACGCCACATTGTGAAGGAGGGGGTTGAGGAGAAAAAAGCAGAGAATGATTTGTATCGTAGATGCCTTGGTGAATCATGTCGGGAGGTTTTTGCAGACTTAGCTGCAACAAAAGGTTGTGACATAGACACAATGATTGATGAAGTGAATAAAAGAACTGATGAAAAAAACATGGAACGACAGAATGAAATACCACGATCAGAAACAAATCATCCCACAGACTATAACACAGTCCGGAAGAAATATACAGAGGGAGCAAATTCAGTAATCATGACACTACCAATCCCTGAAGTTGGTGAATTAGATGGATTTGGGTACATTCCACTTGAGAAGATTTTGAATCACATCCTTGCTCTTGGTACTGACATGCTCACATTTGAAAAGGATGAAGACTACACAGACTGCAAAGGTAATTATGAAGGCACTTACTTCCAGGACCTCCATCAAACTGTGAAGGAAGCCAATCATCCCAGTAATACCAAGGTTCATGTTCTTCGAATGTGGTCAGATGCCTTCCAGGCCCATCAAATCAAAGCAGATTCCGAACATAACAGTATGCAGTTGTTCACTATAACTGTTCTGCCGCCAAAGGGTTGCAGTTGGAAGGGTAAGAAACATCTCACCTTTCCATTCGCATTGGGTTTCAAGAAGAAGGATCATAGCGTGATATTGGACCGTTTACTGAAGGAGATCGAGAGTATGAAAATAGTCAATGAAAGATACTGTGGTAAAGCAAAATGCATGGTCCCTACTGCATTTTATTTTCAGACATGCTCAAATGACTACCCTGAAAGATGTGCCAACTCTGTGACAGCTCAGCTCGGAAAATACACTCACCGGTTTGGATACTCATGCTTGTTTGATCCAACCACCACACCATCCTGTACCACATGCGAGCAAAAAAGAATTGCTAACATTATGCAGACCACC
This sequence comes from Bacterosira constricta, assembly GCA_037356235.1. Classification (NCBI taxonomy): domain Eukaryota; phylum Bacillariophyta; class Thalassiosirophyceae; order Thalassiosirales; family Thalassiosiraceae; genus Bacterosira; species Bacterosira constricta. The sequence goes on from JAZGVS010001265.1 coordinate 7,146, forward strand.
AATGAAACTGCAAACACCTCTCAATACTGTAACAAATGTACAGACTGGTGGTCCAACGAACAAGTAAAGGAAGATTATCCAGTAAAACCAGGTGACAAAGATGTCCAGCCTGTACCTCTCATCAAATTAAGTTTTCAATTGTTGACAGAGGCAGTTTATCAAGTTGCTGGGTACAAAGAACTTGATCCGAAACCCACAAAGACTAGTGCACATTCCCATTTGTCAAAAAATGGTGTAGCAAAAAATTTTGCAACATACATTATTGATGGTATTTGGGGCAACAAGGTCAATACACTGAATTATATAGAGTCTCTTCCTAGTATTTGGAGAAAGCACAATTTATATGGTGTTGATGTAAAAGACTTTGCTCCGGCCCCAATGCACATGTGCTCCCTTGGTGTGGAAAAATCACTGATACCCCAAACAACAAAGATGTTCAATAAGAACAACAAGAGAGAGAACACTATTTGGAAAGAAATGACGAGGAAGATATATGAATATCATGCTACTGTCAATGCATTATCCCTTGATTGGTGCATGGTTATGCCCTTCTCAAGCAAGGACAAGTCAAAGTTGGGAACTGCAACTTGGCAATCTGAACACTACCTTGCATTTACAAGAATGTCGCTGGTTCACTTCGCCCAGTTAGAGCATATTCCCACAGAAATGGGAAAGGAGGAGAAAAGGTTAAAGATCTTCAAGGCATTCAAGCGTGTTCGTGTTTTGTGGTTATGCCTTATGTCTAGAATGTTCGGAGATATTCAGGTTCCATCAGAGGAGGTAGACGATTATGTCAAGCTTTTTCTGTCTTCATGCAATAGTTTTATGAATGCTTCGAAGGATCTTAAACACTGGGACGACAAGGACAAGGAAGGTAACAAAAAGTCAAAAAAAAGAAAGAGGAAAAGCATCAACAAGGACCACTCTGATGAAGAGAATGACACCCGGACAAATAATGCAGAGAACAGTGACGAACAAAACAATGAATGTGAGGCTGGTAAGAAAGAAAAAGGACCATTCTTCACCACTGGTAGCAATTATCTGAGCCTATTGAATGTAAAAGATGCCATTGACCGGTATGGCAGCATGCGTGAGCTGTGGGAAGGTGACATGGAAAGCTACATCCAAAATGTGAAGTGTGAGTTGACAACTATGCGACATAATTATACGTTTATGCAGACTATTCTCAAGAAAATGCTTAGAGCAAGCTGCCTTGATGAAATAAATGAAGACAATCCATTCAGCCAAAACAAGAGATATGGAAGGTTACTCAATTGCAAGGTCTATCCTGCAAATGCATGTGTTGGTCAAGGCATGTTTGATAGTGATAGTGTCATTTCCGGAGTTATCATAGACCAGCATATGTATGTTTGTTTTAACACTGCAGGGAGAACAAATGAAAACATAACTCTTCACAAGATTGACTTTGATAACTCAATTGGAATGTGGAGATACAATTTGTGGTATTCTGCACCAAAGATTTCCAAGCCAGGAGACAGTAGGAATCTTTCATGTATTGACAGATTGGATCTTGTAGATCAAGCATCTGATTACTTTGTGCTAGCTCCACTTTTGTCATTGGCTCGTGTTGATATGAATAATATTTTATTCAACCATAATCACTGGGCATTCACAGTAATTTGCAGGAGCTGGAGAGTAATGGTGAGCACAGGTAAATTGGAACTAATCGTTCCACAGAAAGATCTGTTTTCATAACTGAGTAAGTTAATATAAAAGAATACTCAGTTACATTTGAGGTTTCCCATTACTACATTCATTTAATTATACAAACAATCATATTATTTGAAGGTCTCTCATTTTCTCCAATTGATTTCAGGATGAAATAAAAAACCACTGGAAATAGTTGTGAAGGTAAGACCATCACCACAACACCAACTCAAATTCTCCCTTGAGTAAAGAAGCATGGGTCCAAGGTGTGACATTGCATGTTTTGTTAGCTGATCATAGTCCATATCTGGCGGAAGATTTTCACATGTATACCCATTTCTTTGCATTTCATGTGAGACTGAGCATAAAATGTCAGATGTTGGAGATACTCTGTTAGGGTTAGGGTCAACGAGCTTCGATATTGATGAGGCTAGGTGTGGACAAGATTGGTCAATAGAATGAAGGAGATTCACTGCATTGCCAGTTGAACAATTCCAACTTCCTGTTGTTACTCGAACTGGGAATTTAGATGAACCCTCAATTGTTTGAGGAAATGATGATTCAAACCCAACTTTTGAAATCTGAAGTCTATTTTTTCTTCCAGATATAGCCCATAAATTTCTAAGCTTTTTTCCAGGGTGAAATAAAAAGCCTTTCACAATACTTGTGAAGTTAAGACCATCACCAACACACCAACTCAAATTCTCCCTTGAGTAAAGAATTGACCGAAGTTCAGGGTGACTACCATCGATGATTTGAAGTCCTAACAAATGAGGACATATTCCAATGACATGATGGAAGCCATGCTCGTAATCAAGTTTTAAAGAGACAAGCATGGGTCCAAGGTGTGACATTGCTTTTTTTGTTAGCTGATCATAGTCCATATTCGGCAGAAGCTTTTCACATGTATACCCATTGTTACGCATTTCACGCGAGATTAGGCATAAAATGTCAGATGTTGGAGATACTCTGAGCTTCGATATTGATGAGGCTAGGTGTGGACAATATTGGTTAATACAATGAAGGAGATTCACTGCATTGCCAATTGCACAATTCCAACTTCCTGTTGTTACTCGAACTGGGAGTTTAGATGAACCCTCAATTGTCGGAGGTAATGATAATTCAAACTCAACTCTATTTTTTCTTCCTGATATATCAAATTTCTTTTTAAGCTTTTTTCCAGGGTGAAATAAAAAGCCTTTCACCGTACTTGTGAAGGTAAGACCATCACCACAACACCAACTCAAATTCTCCCTTGAGTAAAGAATTGGCCGAAGTTCAGGGTGACTACCATCGATGATTTGAAGTCCTGACAAGTGAGGACATATTCCAATGACATGATGGAAGCCATGCTCATTATCGAGTGTTAAAGTGACAAGCATGGGTCCAAGGTGTGACATTGCATGTTTTGTTAGCTGATCATAGTCCATAT
>JAZGVS010001266.1:0-10184 GCA_037356235.1 Bacterosira constricta
AGCAGATGAAGTATACTATTTTTTGGTAGTGTGATAATGTGGAGTAATTACTAAGACTAAGCTTAGGAAAGGTTATCAATTTGTTATCTTTCTTTGTTATTTATTAGTTCTATTATTGCTATTGTCTAAGTATGGAATCTATTCCATGTCCAATTCCATCTGGATCCATTCCCTTCCACCCCCCTCGACCACTCAATCCCCATCGCCTCCACCTATCCATTCCCTGTCCAGTGACCTGGACCAAAGCCGCTGCCATGTCGAATGCAACATGCCCACATCCGTTCCATGCCCAGAGCAAAACCAATGCTCCCATGCCCAATCTGCAGAGGTCATACCATTCCTTGCTACCATTCCATGCTGCTATGGCCGCATCCGACCAATACATGCATGCCACTGATGCCCAGGATCCCTGATAAACACCAATCCCCTTGCACTTTCCCCCATGCATTGTCGTGCCTCCATCGCCGTCGCCCATCATCCCCGGATCCATGTGGCCGCTCAAAATTGATCCTCTCACAACAAATTGCCGCCCAAAATTCCGAATACAGTCGCAAACAGCCGTCATGCCCGCACCCATACATGCTACCATGACCCATCATCACCACCAATTCCAACCAACAGCTACAACTCTGCGCCACGGACAAGAAAGTCTTCGTATGTTGCGAAGAGTACGCACGGCCGACGTACTGCCACGGCTGATAGAGACAACCGGCACCGCTACGGCTACGATGCCACGGCCGATAAATCCTACGCCCGTCAACGAGATTGTACTGTCATCCCTACGACGCACGGCTAGCGAACCACCGAGGCCGATAGAGCGCCAACCGATAGCGCAAACCCCAGCACGCCTGAAAATAATGAGTCAGATGAAATTACGAAAAAGATATTAGGCAGCTTAATTAAAATGATATGCAATGATCAAAGCTGATCAGTAAATTTTCGTACCATGGCATTGTGGATGGTCGCGCTCACATTTTTTTGCTGAGATCAATTGAGATTGAGATGAATGTTTCTATTTCATTCATGTCCTTGCCAACGACATTTTAGTTTTAGTCCTAATATTTTTGGAAATGAGATGATATCACGGTGGTGGCGAGTGGCGTAGTGACGTCACAGTGGCGAGGACTGTGGTTGCAAAGCAAATGATGTTGAGTGCAAACACAAAGAGTTCGCACAAAAATCTGGGCGAGAAAAATATCGAGTAAAAAATCAAATGTGCCAAAGGCACGCATGCCTAATAACAGAAGTCCCGTTTGGTAGGTCCTGATTGCAAAATGTCAATACATTTGATGGTTTGCAGAGTCGCGATCGACCGTCCCGCGGCTGCATCGTCATCGTTGGCGGTGGCAGGGAGCTTTTTGGCAGCCGTAGCCATGCCCGAATCAACGATGGTGACAGCCGGGACATCAGACGAGTCGGGAGATGATACGGCTACCGCGCGGCGAAGTCGGACCCACAATAGTGGGATTATTGGCGCTGTTTTTTTCCAAAAACACAGCGGACGTCGAGTTCAAAAAATCCTTCCAACAAACGGTATTTGCCTCGTATCATTTAGTACATAATTATCCTGATTGATCTTCCTACACCTTAAGTAAAATATATAATTAGAATAATCAGTTTTCTAATTATAGATAAATCATATAAAACATTCTACTCCCATTATCTAAATTAGTTACTTCCGCAGCCCCTTAACTAAGTACAACATTACCACCCCAACTAATCAAGAGTAGAAATTTTCGTTTGCGCACCATGAACACATGGCTCAGCATTTTTATTAGGTAGGTATTGTACACAGAAAGTGAGATTAGTGAATACCATATGCATCAAGTTCTATTGTACCACTGTTACTGTCCAATCGAAAATGGGAAGGGACGTGATTATATTATGTCTATCAAAGGTTGTGAAGCCAAAACGTCCACGTGTATACCTCAGTTCATCCTTCATGATGTTATGATGAGCCAAAGATTGTGTATCTACCACATATAAAACTAATCATTTGGTCTGGTGCGCAGCGCTCAATAATTGTGAAGTGCTCTGACTCATGAGGAAGAATGGCCTCGAGAGGAGGAAATGGCACTTGTTTTTACTGTATTCAGTCAGCGACCTCCAAAAATAGCCGCACCCGAAGGAGGAAGTGCATTTACCCTACCCGAAGAGGCCGCTTTATTCAACTCGTCTTTGAGTATACCTACATCTCGGACATCCCGCTTGACAATGTGTCCAAGACGCTCCATTCCCAGCCTTTGATCATTAAGGACATTGAACAGTGCCTTTTTATCTTCCTCTTGCAATGGCACCGATCCAACTTCCAAGTGTGGCGATTCCACCGTTGCCCCCCTCATCCTCCATGCCCGCGCCTGCCGCTTCCCCCTCTCCTCCAAATCGGCAAGTGATGTACCCACAATATTTGCCTGCCTCGTAATCTCACCCAAGCGTTGCTGAGCGTCTACTTCTGCACGTTGCGTCGGTTGACCCATACAACGGACAATCTCAACCTTTCGCATTATTTCCAACAATCGTCTCCTCAGCGCCTCCTGCTCTGAATTGGAATGTTTGACTGAATCTTTGGAACATCTGGCCGCCTTTTCCAAAAATTGCAATGTTTCCCTCAACTTCTTGGCATGCGATGACAATGCATTTGCCTTCTCTTGCTGCGAGACAATGCGAGAATGAAGTGCGGGTGCCCCAACAAGTGGCACCGGTGCCAACTCTTTCGGATCAGGATTGCGTGCCAACGCCTCATTCCAAACTTGGTTGCTAATATGAGGTGGTTTGGGCATGGCTAGATGACCCTGTGTGCGGTGTTGCGGCGGCAAAGGATCATACAAAATGGCCGTGAAGGCACACAATGAGCTAGGTGTATTGTTGCTCGCCAGTGCTGTATTCATTGGATTGGCCGCGCTGGGAGAATATTTGGAATGTAAATTGTATATGGCTTCCTCAATACGAGCAGCCTCCTGGCGTTGTGAGGCAGATTGGTGAGCATGCAAAGCTGCTTGATGAGGATTCGCTGCCTGCTGTTGTGGTTGTTGCATTCCATATCCACCGTAGGCTGGAGCGGGAGCTGCCCCATAGCCTGTCGTTGGGGCTGCGGGTGCTCCAAATAATCCTCCAGCGGCGGGGGCAGGGGCTGCAGGTGCTCCAAAGAGGCCTCCGGCAGCAGGTGCTTCATTACCAGATGAAGAATTACATGAGAAATGCAAGTGGACATTTATACGAACGTGAAAAATTGTCATCCCCTACGAAATTCTTACCAGGAGCCCCAAACAATCCACCGCCAGGCGCAGGGGCTGGGGCTGGGCAACACAAATGATAATTGTAATACTTTGTTAGCTAATCAAAAGGAAGGTGCAAGGTTTCGCTGAAAATTAGGGCAGTTCATCTTACCAGGAGTCGCACCAAACAATCCACCCGCAGGCGCAGGAGCTTTGTAACCAGGAAAGGAAAATGGCAGTGGTTTCTATCATCAGTACAATGATCGGCAACAGTTTTACTGAGAAACAAAGTAATCTTACCAGGAGCGCCGAATAAGCCACCGGCTGCAGGTGCAGGAGCTTCACGAGCAGAAAACACAGTGAACGCAGGTGGCCAATGAAATCGCATTAGAAAACGTTCGTCAGCACAAAAAACATGGTTCCAAATACAACAACAAACGATGGACCTCACCACCAAAAAGTGACGTGGAAGGAATGGCAGGAGCCCCCCCAAGCGGTGGAGGATTCACCGGAGCAATAGACGCCGCGGCCGGAGGCGTGGATGGCGCACCGCCGAAGGAAAATCCAGTTGCCGCAGCCGGTGCGAGGGTGGCGGACGTGCCTGCGGCGAAGGTGGTTGTTGTATTGTTTCCCCAGGTCACCATGATGCTTTTCTGATGGTCGTCGATGGGACGTCCGTCGATAGGAATAGGAAATTATGTGGCGGATGGAGAGTGAAGAGTCTTGCCCGCTAGGATTAACGAGGGCTCCCCCCTCGATGTAGATTTATCTACTGTACCTAGATGGCGTATCAGCTTGTTCCGCTTCGCGCTTCCCCCCTAGCCCGCAGAGCAATGTGGCAATGAGACCGACCATGACAACACAAAGCAAGGCAACGGCAGAAACAACAGCAGGTGACGTATTAATAAACCTCGCCCCCACAAATAATATGGAGATGAACATGGAGGAGAACGATCCAATGAACGATCCAATCATGGACGTTCCCCAACTGCCACAACCAGACGCAATAGAGAACAACGAACTGTCACAACAAATCAATAACAACGATCCACAGCAAGCAATCGGAGAAAACAGCGAACTGCCACAAGCCGAAGAGAGCAACGAGCCTCCAAAGAAACGACAAAGAACCGCAGCGTCACGACTTGTGCCAAAGATACACACCAGCGAGTCTCATAAATTGGATACAAACCAGATCCTGCTTGATACTGCGTCTCGCATGGACAACGCCATCTCGGAGCTGATCAAATATACCGACACGCTCTCTGATCAAAGCGAAGAAAATGAGTCCAAACGACACGATGCCATTAAGAATATTAGGGGATCGATACTGCCCATAATGTTCATAGCATCACGCTCCATGCGAGATACTGCAATGAATTTCGCTCCATTTGCGGGCACGAATACTTTACAGAAGCGAAATGAAGCCAAGAGGAAGAGAGAGATATTTGATAAAACATCGGATAAATCGGATACCCTGCAAATGATTGATGACTTTGTAAAGAATTCAATTGTCGACATACCACAACATTTTACCAAATTATCAACTAGACAGGCATCAACAACAACTGGAAAAGAAACTACTCCTGAGAAACACGACACTGAAACAATATCTATTCTTCGTCCTCTCAATGGCACGGTATACACAAAATCAGAAGCAATATTTGTAGCTCGCCTGTATAGAAAAGGATCTCAAAAGCGGGGGATGGCAGTTAGAGCGATGGTAGCACAAGGATATACTCCCGTGTCGACCAAAACAATATACAGGCTCGTACAAGCTTATGAGGAAGGTAGTCTCAAAATTGATGATGAAACCTGGAATGGAATGGGGAGGCCGAGGAAGAATGAAAAGGATCCCATGTCAGTTGCGGCGGCGGCTGCTGCTGCCCCAAAACCTAGTAGTAGACCTTCGCCGGAACGTATGATTGAGGTTACCATGCCTAAAAAGAAGAGCAATCAGAGGGAAAAAGAAGAGACTTCTGAAGTTGCTGCGGTTGTGGCTGTGGAGAAATCGAACAAGGCATCCGAAAAAAAGAATAAAGCTTCGGCTAAGCGACCAAATCTACCTGTCAAGCAATCAACTACCAAATTGCCAGCGACGAAGCCCTCTCCCAAACCAAAGGAAAAGACCGTGCCGGCCCAGGTCAAGAATTTTCCTCTGCCAGAGCCTCTATTTGGAAATGTGTACAGCAAGCCTGAGTGTGTTGAAATAGTCAAACAATATCAAAAAGGCTCCTCGGAACGAAGGTGGTGTATTGAATCTATGGTATACAAGTGAGCTCACAATGATATTCTCTATTATTGTACTGAAAATCATGTCTCTGAACGTTTCTGTACCTTTTTCCTTTCAGGGGGTATGTGCTCAACAGTATGAAATCAGTCTACAGGCTTTTGCAGAGAGATGAGAAGGGATTGCCAATACCACACACCGCTTGGTCGCCAAAGGGCAGAGGTGCTCTGATATCCAACGATGAAGTCGATGCCATTATTGAGAAGTTGAAGCAAGCGGGTGGCAGAATATATGGCAAGGCGGATGTTGAACAATTATTGGTGAATGCAGCAAGGGAAAAGATTGTCTCTCAAGGGGGGAATCCGGATGAATCTTCAATAACTTTTAGCAATACATCTGTCAATAACTACGCCGTCATTTTCAAGAGCAAGTTGAGCAGTTCATATTGGCAGGAGTAATGATGTGTATCGTAACGGTCTTCGAAGCTGAATTATTTTACAAATTATTGCACACAACAATACGATTTCATAAGAATAGTTGAATAATAAATACAAAATAACATTATTACAATACAATACCACAGCAACAGATCTCCAGTTCCATTAGGAGGGGGGCGCATCAGGTCAATGTCCCAGTTCCATCAGTAGCGGTGGCCACAGCAGGTTGCGGCGGTTGAAATTTACTATGATAGTATTGGAACGGAGTCTCTTCTCCAGGTCCGCTTTCTTCTTCCAATAATAAAGTGTTGACTTCCTCACTTCTTGCTATATAAATCTCTCGCCGTGCAAGCCTCCTTGCAGCCTCAAAAAATATCAGACTCCAGAACACCCACGCATAGGCTATTGCTAAACTCTGTCTTACTCCTGCCTCCTGCTCTTTACATCCCTCTGGATCGATAAATTCTCCAGATTCTCCTATGCGGCAGGCTGGGGCTAGTTTATCTTTGATTAACCCTAACACAATTGGCAATGGAACATCGCCAAGAAGATGTGACGTAAGCATGAGAAACGCCATGGCATTTGGCCGATGACACCGGTCTACGGAGGACAATGCAACTATATTGATCCCCGTTTGCGTCATGACTGAAAAAGTCATCAAATGGCTGGGGTCAGTACGATATTGAATCAAAATGGTGAATTCCACACATGATGCAGGAAATAAAAATCACTTACAGAGGAGAGTCCATCCAATAAACAGGAACGTGAGAAAATATGCAGCATCTTGCATTGCCAATGTCGGAAATATAAAGGCCATGGCAAGTGCGACAAGCATATTTATTCGACCGAGCATACTTGCGATTATGGGATAACGAAAAGAATCATCTACTCCTTCACCATGCATGGCGCCACTATTCCTTCCCTCGTATCTCTTCAAGACCTTGTCTGCAAGCTTCCCACCAAGAGGGGTACCAATTACTCCTGATAATGCAGCAGCAATCCCAAACCACCATGCAGCATCCCTCTCATCGTCGTATAGTTGTAAGGCAAGAGTAAAAGAACCACCGAAAGTTCCTAAACTGGCGACGACACCAATGATTGCAGCCCAGCCTAGAGATAAGGATACTAGGACAGGAGATGATATGCACGCTTTTATTTCAGAGAAGAGAGTGAATTTCCCATGATTTGAACGCCCGCCTTCCTCAGGTTGTTGCAGCGCTTGAGCGTCACTTTCGTCCGTGTCATCAAGCAATGGCTGATGAGCAGTCAATCCAGGAGCATCCCCATCACTACCATCATCAGCAGTATCAACATCACTATAATCTCCCGTCCCACCCAACACCCCACCATTAGTATTATCCTTCACAAACATCAAAGCAACCAACAAAGGAAGGCTGGCAATACACATAAAATAATACGCCCAATCCCATCCCCATTTCTCAGATCCCGCCATACGGCTTCCATAAACATAGCCAAATGCCAACCCAAGCGGCAACCCCGTCAAGTAAACACTAAGCCACAACCCTGCCTGATTCCCTCCACGATCTTGAATGAGCGGAGGGGCCACTACCTGGAAAGCTGCCTCGGAGGCGCCAGTTGCCATACGTGAGAATAAGAGGACGTAGAATGAATTGTAGTGTTTGGCATTACCGCTGCCAAGCACGCCTAGCCACCAGACGCACATTCCACTGAATACTAGTGGCTTCCATCGTATTTTGTGGACAAAATGTCCACTTAGTATTATGCAAATACTGTATCCAAATATGAAAGCAGCTGAATTGTTGATGTCGAAGAAAGATGAGTGGCTGCTCTGATTTCACGGTCAACTTGATAGGCATATCCGAAAGGGTATGTTTCAATACGCACCTTGCAGCAGACCTATCCCAGCATCCGGATTCTCCTGAACGAATTCAGGACTATCATACGCAGAACTGACAAACGCCGAAAACTCCTGACTTGCACCCGCTATTATACTGCGATCAGTCATCGTTGCAATATTTATAAGTAGAAAAAGTGGGAAAAGGTAGGCGGGGCGAGTGTTGCCGCTGGCAGGGTCGTTGAACGATGGAGGCGGACAAATTGAGTGACAGCTAGTGCTGTGGTTCGATTTGTCTTTGCCATTGTCTGAATCATCGTCGGAACTATTTAGTGGCGATGATGAGGAGGGCGGTGGTGTCAATTGAGAACTCATCTTGTTATTGGTCGAGTGATGTTATTGGGTTGGTTTTGTAGGACATTTGTCTATTGCGCCGTTTGCCATTTGCCATTTTGGTTTTGGGTGTCGCGTTCTGTCGGTCTTCTTGGTTGTTGTTTGCGTGTGGTTATCCAAGCTTCCCAAGAAGGATACATAGGGGATTTGTTTCGTGTTCTTTTGGACATAAACCCAGGAAAATTACACATAAACCCATAAACCTGCATAAACATTATAAAAATTTGCAGGGGGGGAAAGGGGAAAAGAGGGGGAAATAAGAGAGAAAAAGAGGGGAAAAGAGAGAAAGAGCTGCAACAATGGGAGTCTTGAGTCTTGATGTGGCATTGATCCGCCCCTGCATCATGCATCATGCATCAGATGGATAACAACAAATAACAGAAAAGAAAAAGCAACGCTGACAATGAAAATCAGAAACCTTTTATCCATCACGTTGTCAGCAATCCTCGCGGCTGCTACGTGTACAGCACTATCGGTAAAAGCACCAAACAGCTCCCTCTCAAACCGCTCCTCTCGTCGAAGTTGGATAGCGAAAAACATCATCTCGGCATCATCCGCGATACTCTTATTCGATGATGTGTCGAATCCACCAACAGCATCAGCAGACGTGGATCTGAGGCAGTACACAGCACTAGCGCCCCTCGGAACTCCCACCTCCACAGGAGAGAAACTTACAGGATTATCGCTTTCTGAATTAGCATCACGCCTTTCGCATGATTTAGTGGAAGGATCCACAGGGCAAGGGGGGTATTTTATTTCAGGCAAGCATGTTGTATTTGGACTTTTTGTCACTAGTCTTTGAAAGCTATTGCTCATCTTGCTGTGTATATTATTTTTGTCTTCTATCGTATAGGGGACATCTCTACCCAGATTTTTCGTGATGATTGCAAATTTATAGACCCAACCAATTCTGTCTCATCATTATAAGCCGATATCAGAAAGCACTCACGATATTATTTGATCCAGATCAATCATATGTGAACCTATTGAAACCATTGGAAATAGATGAGTCGAAGAAGGAAATCACAGCTAGGATACGAAGTGGGGGTATACTCCTTTTGCCATGGAGCCCAAAAATATCTTCATACGAAAGGTGAGATATGCCTCTTTGTTATTTGTTACCACAAAATACATTCTGGTTATTTTTATCCACTGCATCCTAAATAAACAATGCTCTATCCACAGCACAATCAAATACACCATAGATGAAAATGGATTGATTGAAAGTCAAATTCAGGAGTGGAGTGTCTCCCCGTTCCAAGCTCTAAAAGAATCATTCACTCCTTCATTCATTTAGTGTCCACTGCTTTAATCTTTTCAGTTGTTCTCAGCCAAAAATATCAATCAGAGGGAAGTGTCGTGGAATGTCAGCAGAATTTGAATCTACCAAGTCTCACAAAACAATACTGTGAAATATAACTCTGTACTAAAGAAGTGCTGCATCAGCATCTTCGTGGCCTGGTGTTTTTTTGTTCTCGTCTGCAGACTGGTCTGATTAAGTATGAGTAACATCCTAGTTAGATTGCCAACACCCCCTGATTCTTAGATCTTAGACCACTCCAAGCTTTAGCATGATATGTATGTTTTTGTCCTCCGATTATCAAGGCCTCCTTACCAATGGGCTTACCAAAGTCCGGCGGGGCTCCTTGCAGAGAGGCTGACGGCTCTGTAGCCCCCAGCTAGAGAGTGTCCCAGGGGGCGTAATGTAGGGTGCCCATGGGGGCACGCGACGCTCCCACCGTCATGAGAGCGGCGACATACATCTACAGGCGCTACATAGTCTCGATCGTAAAGAGACTAATAGGTGGTTACAAGTTACAATTGGCGTGAGTTCGTCCCTTGCCATACGGCGTATGTACAGTGCGGGCACTAGCAGGGAATGAAAGATACCAATCGTGTATGGGAAGTCACATAGGTTCTGCTGAGCTTTGTCTCAGACACGAGAGAGCTTTTCCAAAGGACAGGGCAGTTTGCAACATTGATTACGGGGCCAGCACGACTCTTCATATAAGTAGGATCTCAAGTGGATCTTCGTGGCCCCACATTCCAGCGAAGTCGAAGTCTGGGTATGCATTGATATCAAATGAGTCGCTTGG